>JXTB01000111.1:529818-556841 GCA_002914805.1 Parasponia andersonii | reverse complement strand
TATATAAATATAAGTACTATACGTGATCGAATTATAAAATATAGTTGAGTTTGATACAGATTGGATTTTTTACAGGCCCGCTAAGGGACATTACTAATTTATACTAAAAACTTATATATATTAGTAGTGCCCCTTAGCAGGACTGTAAAAAATCCAGTCTGTATCAAACTCAACTATCTTTTATAATTCGATCACGTATAGTACTTGTTCTCGGTGCGACAAAACTTGAAGTTGGATATTTGGCTAAGAAAGACATTGCCCGGGAGACTAAAACTTCTTTTCTGGTCTCTTGATTTATTTATTTAATTTTTTTTTTTTCAAATGAAAGTTACAGGCAATTATTGCATTAATCTTAAAAATATAACAAAACGCTTAAGATTCATGGAACATAGTCACGCCTCAAAGTTTTTTTTTTAATTTTTCAGTTTCTTTCATATACTATTCATCTTGTTTCATTGTTACACTCACAAATCACTCATTAATCTTGTACAATTCTTTTGGACCACATATATTATATCATTCACCCCGCTCCTTGGCCAGTTAATTAATTTTGGTTCCTTTTTTCTTTATATGATTCCGAGTCTTTTTTTATATAGAGAAAATATTGTCAAATCAGTAAAAATACACTAAAGAAAATCAGGATATATGTACCTTTTTTTTAAAAAAAAAATTAATACTGCTATTTATTTTTAAAAAAGAAAAAAAACAAGGATTTAAACCTTTAACGTCAATATTAAAAGTTGACATATTATCTATATATAATTACTGTACATAGCGTGTTTCACTGTATAAACAATAGTGTCATTTTTTTAAAAAAACTTTTTGTGGCTAGATTTGATGTTATTGCCCATTTGATTGTAGGCTGTTTGTGTGACGAAGTTTTTTTATGATTTTAGCGGGGATGGGTGAAGTAACATGAACTGTGATGCCTGAAGGTGTAATTATATTTTTGCCCTCCAAACTGTATTTATGGCTTTTGAGTTGCTCTGGGTGTTTGGTCTTTTCACTTCCATTGATTGTAATATTACTGAAGTATCTTTCTATAAAAACCCGAATTTTCGAGAGGGTAATTTAGATATTTTTATTAATTTTTGGGTATTATAGTAGGTAAATTAATTTACAAAAATATTGTGCAAAATGATTAAATTACAAATTTTGGAAGACAGAGTTAATAGAGATTTAGGAATCGGGGACTATAGTGTAAGTTTTTGAAAAATTGCACAGTCCCATATATTTCCACTCACGTGAGATTTCTCTCTCTTCCTCACTCGACTCTCTCTCTCTCTCTCCCTCACCCGATTCTCTCTCGCTCTCGCTCGCTTGGCCGAAGGGGAAGGAGAAGGCCGTGTCGCCCTCCTGCCATCGTCTGCCTATGCAGCCCACCAGTGAAGCTCTCTCGTGCCGCGCCGAGTCGACGCTGACCAGCTGCCGCTGTTGCCGGAGAAGACGAAGTGGACCATTTCAGATTTCTCGCCGCCGGCGACGATTCCGGCCACCATTTGATCTCTAACTAAACTTGTTGGATTCATCTCGTCGAGAAGAAGTTCAATGTATATATATCTTAACCCCATAATGCCTGAATCAAAAGTTGCCATTTTTGAAATATTTTGAGCTTGAGTTGACTTTTTGATCCGACCGTTGGATTATATTTTTGTTGTCATTTTTGGATTGTACTCAAAAAATGGGAAAGTTTGATATATATATATATATATATTGCCTATGTTTGGTGATCGACACGAAAATCAAAATCAGGCGTCTAAGATTTACCTCGATTTGCGTGTCACAAGCTCGGTGTGGGCACAGATACGAATTGGACAAGTTATATGTCTAACCTAGCTATTTTGGGTGCTAGAAATTCAGTGAAGAGGTCTGTTTGTGGAATTGAAGCTCCGGTGAGAAGTTGATTTTTCGCAAGCGGACGATCGAGGGCTTAGAATTGGTCCCCGACCCTCCGAGCGATCATCAATAACACCTTGAGGATTCAATAGCATGGTATTGCTATTCGAGCGAGGTAGGGACTCAATTACCTCTGTTTTATATCGTTTTCAAATAAAACTTATTTTCTGCGATACATGAGAACAAACGTGATTTTTTGACCATTTAAATATTGTGATAGGAATTGATTGTATGATGTATACATATTGTATTGTTCTGGGAATTTTCTAAGTACAGGTTATTTTGGGTATATTAAAAAATAGGGCCGTTATACTGCCCATTTTCCTATAAAACCTAGTATGCTGATTTTATTGAAAAACCTGAGTATGATTATTTTCACACTTCAGTTCTGTATTGCATGTGTCATAGGAACATATATGAGCACCGTGTTAGCATCGTAGGTTTACAGTATGGCACTGCGTGCCCCATTATCGGTGCAGAGTCCGTAAACCCGCGCGGGGTTTTGTTACTCCTGATTACCTCCCCATTTGGCAGGCGTAGGCAATTCGGTTGCCCTTCCAGGTTTGGTAGGCGACACACGGGTGTCCCCTCCGGGTATGGTCTTAGGTGTCAAGCAAGCTGTTAGGCATACTTAGTGCCATCATCCTGGGTTTCCACATATGAGAAGATGAAAGCTTATGGGTATAGGTTGATTTGTGTCATGTGCGTATAAATTGAATGATTTTGATTAGACTGCTTTATATATATATGGATTTCTGGTTTGGATTATATATATATATATATATATATATATATATATGTTTGTATGTTTTAGACTAAACTAACCATGCAAGAATTTTCCATCACTAAAATGTTTTCGATCGAGGTAATTATTTTTCCTACTGGGCATTTTATGCTCACCCCCCTTATCTTCTTTCTCAGGTAGTGTTCAATGCGATCTTGGTGATCAAGAGGAGTACGAGATTATCTTGACTGTAGTTCATTTTTTGGTAATGCTAGAAGCTTGTTGTTGTGGTGTTTTGACTATTTGGGTTTTGTATTAGCATTGAACCAAGATTATTACTTTCTATTTTGTCTGTGAACTTATGTATGCCATTATGGGATATGAGTTTTGTTGTGGATGATGGTGATGCTTGGACTTATATTTGATTTCACATTTTTAAATTATTATTTGGTCTATATTTAATGGTGTATACGAACTGTGGGAGAGGTTTACGGGATGAAATTTTAAATATTTTATTAAAATGGACTCTTTATCAAACTAAAACTTTTTTTTATACTTTTCAAATAAATCAAGGAATTTTCCATCTTTGTGAAATTCTCCTTCTGCCACTGGCCCATATTTTGGATCGTGACAGAAATTTTGGTATCAGAGTATAAGTTTAACAGCTCAGACGTATCACCATTAAACTATATTGAAGTTCATTTTATGACAAGCATTCATTATTATCGCATTAATAGTTTGGTATATTGTTATAGACTTTTAAGGATACCTCTAAGAAGAGTTCTGAGGCACCAGCCGAATGTCGAACCTCATCGTCCGGATTTCACTCATCTGATTGAGGTAATGTAGCAGGCATTCATCCAGATGAGCAATCCAGACTATCAACCTCCAGCTCCGAGAGAACATTAGTTAGATTAGGCTGATCATCTCCAGGGTTCATGCATCTTTAGCCAGGGCAGTTTGACAGGAGACAAGAAGCTCTCACGAAAATTACTTGGTTACATGAGATAGAGTGACACTTTCGGGCCCTTAGTACTCTGGTTGAGTTTTGGGCTGTGTTTGTTGTTATCCATTTGATGGGGAGTGCCATTCGTTGGTGGGAGATAGTGGAACGGATACAAGATGTAGTGGGTCTGACTTGGGAAAACTTTGAGCAGATTTTCAAGACCCAGTATGCCATTGAAGATCAACAGGATGAAGTTGTAAACCAGTTTGAGACTTTGATTCAAGGTAATATAACGGTTAATAAGAACCTGATAGAGTTCACTGAGTTGGCAAGTATTGCTCTTGGACCAAGTACGAGTGAGAAGTACCGAGTTGCCAAGTTCAGGAGTCGTCTGAATCGAAATATTTTCAATAAGATTGGCACTCAGACTTTCTATACTTTCCCTGAGATTATAGTGGCTGCCCAGTGGGGAGAGGCCATTGAAGAAGGATTGGATTTCAGGAGGAACCAGTAGAGAGGTAATGATAGAAAAGCCACCAGAAGGAACTAGAGGCAGTGGTCAGCCCAGGATACTCCGAACAGTAGGAGCTCGAACATCAATGGTTCTTCAGGAGGTGGTAGAGGTAATCCGTATGGAGGATGTTTTGTTTGTGGCCAGCAGGATCATCAGAAGAAGGAGTGTCCCAACCGACTATAGAAATCTCCTCTTTCTCTGGGAGAACCACAGAGGAGCCAGTCTAGTCTGTTTCTTATCAGAACACTCAGGCAAGGCCGCAACAGTCACAGGGTGCTTTGCAGACTTTTACTTCCCCTCAGCCTTATCAGCATCAGTACCACCCTCAAGATCACACTCAGAACTTTTAGACTCCTCAAGCCTCAGAGAGTCAGAGTGGGCATGGTTTTTGCAGTAGTGATCCGAAACCCAGCAGTAGCCATCTGGGCCAGGGAAGAGACAACAAAGGGAAAGGGAAGGTGACTGGCCAAGCCTATGCTTTTACTGGGGCAGACGACACTCAGGATCGCACCGACTGAGGTGTTGTTGATGGTATGATCCTTCTTTCACACTCTTGGGCACATGTTTTGTTTGATACTGGTACATCCCATTCATTCATATCCTTATTATTTGCTCAACTGTTGGGGTTAGAATTTCTGATTTGGATTATGTATTGACGTTGGTACACCTATGGGAGGAGTAGCCGATGTGTCTAGTGTGTGTAAGTCTTTTCGGGTTATGATTGGTGATAGGAAGCTTCTTGCTGATTTGATTGTGTTGCCGATGGAACAGTATGACGTGATACTTGGTATGGATTAGTTGTTGAAGTATCGAGCTGTTATGGATTGTCACACGAAGTAAGTGACTCTTTTTCCTAGTGATGGATATCCCATTGTCTATCAAGCTAGAATGAGTCCGTTGAAACCTAGTCTTGTTTAAAAACATGCATGAGTGGAAGTAAGAAACTCGAGTGTTATGGGAACTTGTTTACTATGGATGGTGAGGTGAGGACAGATGATCAAGACCCATAGATTCTGATAATGTGTTAGTATTCGGAGATGTTTCCTGAAGACTTACCGGGGTTACCACCTAATAGGGAGATTGAGTTTTGTATTAAACTAGTTCCTGGAGCTTAGCCAGTTTCTATTCCAGCCTATTGCATGGCTTCTACTGAGATGGAAGAAGTAAGAGAATATTTGGATGACCTGCTTTCCAAAGGCTTCATTCGCAGTAGTACTTCTCCTTAGGGTGCTTCTATTTTGTTTGCGAAGAAAACTGATAGTTTGTTGAGACTTTGTGTGGATTACCGAAAGTTGAACCAGTTGACAGCGAAGAACAAGTATCCTTTGCCAAGGATTGATGAGTTGTTTGATCAACTCGGTGGTTCAAGGTTCTTCTCCAAGATCGATTTGAGATCCGGTTATTATCAATTGAAGATAAGGGAGGATGATATACCTAAAACAATATTCAGAACCCGATATGGTCACTTTGAGTTTTTAGTGATGTCGTTTGGTTTGATAAATGCTCCCGCAGCATTTATGGATCTCATGTATCAGGTCTTCAGGCCGTTTTTAGATTGTTTTGTGGTTGTGTTCATCGACGACATCATGGTATATTCCAAGACTCAAGAAGAATATGCTGAACATCTGGGGATAGTTCTTAAGACCTTGAGAGATCATTGGTTGTATGCCAAGAAATCGAAGTGTAACTTTTGGATGCCAGAAATGAAGTTCTTGGGACATATGATTTCTCATGTAGGTATTTCAATCAATCTCGCTAAGATAGAAGCTATTCTGGAGTGGGAGAGACCGATCAATGTGATAGAAATATGGAGTTTCCTTGGTTTGGCAGGTTATTACTGCCATTTTGTGCAAGATTTTTCAAGGATCACCTTGCCTTTGACGAAGTTGACCAGGAAGGAAGCCAAATTTGTTTAGGATCACGAAAGTGAAGAAACTTTTGTCAGGTTGTAGCAGAGCTTGACCACCATACTAGTTCTTACTATTCCTGACAGTAGTGAATTTTATGTGGTGTATACCGATGCTTCAAAGGCAGGTTAGGGATGTGTCTTAATGCAGAATGGTCAGGTTGTGGCTTATGTTTCTCGTCAGTTAAAGCTACATGAGAGAAACTATCCCACCCATGATCTGGATCTTGCAGCAGTAATCCTTGCCTTGAAGATTTGGTGATGTTACTTGTATGGTGTGAAGTTCAACATATTCTCCGATCATAAGAGTTTGAAGTACCTCTTTGCCCAGAAGGATCTGAACTTGAGACAACGAAGATAGATTGAGTATATGGAGGATTATGACTTTAACCTATAGTATCATCTTGGTAAGGCCAACGTTGTAGCCGATGCACTGAGTAGGAAGCCTCGTGGTATACTGGTTGCACTAGTGTTCAAAGACTGGAAGAACTCAGTTGCGATTGGTGACTACAACTTGCAGTACCTTGAGAATTAAGGTGTTGCTTGCCTGAGCAACATTGTGATTTCACCATCTCTTCTTCTCCAGACTGTCTAATAGAGTCAGTGGCAAGACAAGGAGTTGAGGACAATCTAGAACTGGCTTTAGAATGGTGAACAGTTAGATGGTTGGAGCACTAACAAAGAAGGGTTTTTGCTTTTCAGTTGGAAGTTGGCTGTAGCTAATGACCCTAATCTTCGAAAAACCATTCTAACTGAGGCTCACAAATCAAGGTTCACTGTATATTCGGGTAGTGATAAGATGTACCGAGACTTGAAGAGATAGTATTGGTGGAAAGGGATGAAGAAAGATGTAGCTACCTTTGTAGCTAAGTGTTTGACTTGTCAGCAAGTCAAGGATGAATACCAGAGGCTAACTGGATTACTTTAGCCATTGCCAATTCTAGAATGGAAGTGGGATAAGATCATGATGGACTTCGTGACTCGTTTGCCAAAGACCTTAAGGAAGAATGATACAGTTTGGGTAGTCGTCGATCGGTTGACGAAGAGTGCTCACTTTATACTGATTCGAATGGACTACTCACTTACTAAGCTCAATAGACTATATATGGAGAACATCATACGCTTGTATGATATGCCTTCAAGTATAGTCTCCGACAGAGATCCAAGATTCACTTATAAGTTTTGGAGAGCCTTGCAGAAAGTGTTAGGTACGCAGTTGGATATGGCTCACCATCTGGAGCCAGATGGTTAGTCTGAAAGGACCATTCAGATTCTTGAGGACATGCTACCTTATTGCATATTGGATTTTGGTAGGAACTGGGATGATCATCTTCCTTTGGTGGAGTTTGCTTACAATAACAGTTACCAGACCAATATGAGTGTGGCTCCATATGAAGTATTGTTTGGAAAGCCGTGTAGGTTGCCTTTATGTTAGGCAGAACCCGAAGAGCGTGTTACTCTTAGACCTGAACTAATTGAAGAGACTATTGAGAAGATCAAGAATATCTAAGAGAGACTCAAGAAGATTCAGAGTCGTCAGAAGAGTTAAGCTGACCCTAAGAGGCGTGAGGTAGATTTCGATACTGGTGATTCTGTTTCTTGAAAGTGACTCCAAGGCGAGGTATTACAAGATTTGGAGTTAAAGGTAAGCTTGCTCCGAGGTATATTGGTCCCTTTGAGATTGTTGACAGAATTGGACCAGTGGTATATCGCTTGAATCTACCTGCACAGTAGGGTCACGTGCATAATGTGTTTCATGTGTCGATGTTAAAGAAGTATACACCGGACCTATCTCATGTTATCCAGTAGGTGCATGTACCGATCCAAGAAGATGTGTCCAATGAAGAGCAGCCTGTTCGCTTGTTGGCTAGAGAGTTGAAGGTGCTTCACAACAGAGAGATTCCACTTGTCAAGGTGCTTTGGGAACATCACAAAGAAGACGAGACTACTTGGGAACTCGAGACGGAGATGTACGAGAAGTACCCTCATTTGTTTAACCTTCAGTCAGAAGTTGTATTGTGATGTAAGCCTTGACTTGTATTTTGAATTTCGAGGCGAAATTCTTTTAAGGATAAGAGAATGTAAAAACATGAATTTTTGGGAGGGTAATTTAGATATTTTACTAATTTTTGGGTATTATATTGGATGAATTAATTTGCAAAAATTTTGTGTAGAATGACTAAATTATTAATTTTAGGGAACAAAATTGATAGAGATTTGGGAATCGGGGACTATACTGTAATTTTTTGAAAAATTACACACCCCCGTATACTCTCACTCATGTGGTCACACACACTCTCTCTCTCTTCCTCACTCGACTCTCTCTCTTTCCCTCACCCGATTCACTCTCGCTCTTGCTCACTCGGCCGAAGGGGAAAGGGAAGGCTGCCCCGCCTCCCGCCGTTGTCCACCTATGTAGCCCACCGACGAAACTCCCCGGTGCTATGCCGAGTCGACGCTGACCAGTTACCGCTGCCGGAGAGGCCGCCGTTGCCGGAGAAGAAGAAGTGAACCGTTTCGGATTTCTCACTGCCAGCAACGATTCTGGCCACCATTTGACCTTTAACTGGGCTCGTTAGATTAGTCTCGTTGAGAGGAAGCTCAAGGTATATATATCTTAACCTCATAATTTTTGAATCAAAAGTTGCCATTTTTGGAATATTTTGAGCTTAAGTTGACTTTTTGATCCCGCCGTTGGATTGTGTTTTTGTTCTCATTTTTGGATTGTACTCTGAAAATGGGGAAGTTTGATATATATATATATATATATATATATATATATATATACTGCCTATGTTTGGTGATCAACATGAAAATTGAAATCAGACAGCTAAGATTTACCTCGATTTGTGTGCCACCAGCCCAGTGTGGGCCTAGACCCAAAATCGACAAGTTATATGTCTAACCAAGCTATTTCGGGTTCTAGGAATTCAGTGAAGAAGTCCGTTTGTTGAATTGAATCTCCAGTGAGAAATTGATTTTTCGCAAGTGGACGATCGAGGGCTTGGAATTGGTCCTTGACCCTTCGGGCGGTCGTCAATAACACCTTGAGAATTCAATAGCGTGGTATCACTATTCGAGCGAGGTAGGGACTCAATTACCTCTGTTTTATATCGTTTTCGAATAAAATTTATTTTTGGCGATACATGAGAACAAACATGATTTTTAAACTATTTAAACATCTGTGATGGGAATTGATTGTATGATATATACATTTGTATTGCTTTGGGAATTTTCTGAGTATAGGTTATTTTGGTATATTAAAAATAGGGCCGTTAAGCTGCCCATTTTCCTGTAAAACCTAGTATGCTGATTTTATTGAAAATCCTGAGCATGATTATTTTCATACTTCAATTCTATATTGCATGTGTCATAGGATCATACATGAGTACTGTATTAGCATCGTGGCTTTACAATGTTACGCTGCATGTCCCACCATTGGTGTAGAGTTCGTAAACCAGCGCGGGATTTTATTACTTCTAATTATCTCCCCATTTGGTAGACGTAGACAATTCAGTTGCCTCTACAGATTTGGTAGGTGACACACAGGTGTCCCCTCTGGGTATAGGCTTAGGTGTCAGGCAGGCTATTAGGCATACTTACTGCCATCATCCTGAGTTTCCATAGATGAGAGGACAAGAACTCATGAGTATGGGTTGATTTATGTCATATGTATATGAATTGAATGATTTTGATTATACTACTTTATATATATATGGATTTCCGGTTTGGATTATATATATATATGTATATTTTGTACTAAACTAACTATGTAGGAATTCTTCATCACTAAAATATTTTCGACTGAGGTAATTATTTTTCCTACTAGGTATTTTATGCTCACCCCCTACCTTCTTCCTCAGGTAGTATTCAGTGCGATCTTGGTGATCAAGAGGAGTAAAGGTTCTTTTTGACTTTAATTCGTTTCATGGTAATGCTAGAAGCTTGTTATCGTGGTGTTTAGACTATTTAGGCTTTGTATAGCACTGAACCAAGATTATTTCTTTCTATTTTGTCTGTGAACTTATGTATGCTATTCTGGGATTTGAGTTTCATTATAGATAATAGTGATGCTTAGACTTATATTTGATTTCGCATTTTTAAATATTATTCGGTCTATGTTTAATGGTATATACGAAATGTAGGAGAGGTTCACGGGATGAAATTCTAAATATTTTATTAAAATGGACTGTTTATTGAATTAAAACTTTTTTTTATACTTTTCAAATAAATCAAGGAATTTCCCACCTGTGTGAAATTCTCTTTCTGCCGCTGGCCCGGATTTTGAGTCGTGACACCTTCTTTCATATGGTTTTAGTGAAGAATATGGGTGGGGTGTTTGGGAATTTTTCTTTGGCCTCTGTTACTCTGTTTGACAACCTGTGATGGCTCTCTATCTTTCTTTCCTTTTTCCTCTCTCTTTTGTGTTTGATCCTTTTCCTCTTTTTTTCTTCATGATCACTTTTCTCTCTATCTTTGTTTAGTTGATCTATAATTATTTCTCTCTCAGTCTTTCTCTTTTTCTTTCAGTGCTCCTTCTTGGGGCTCTTTGATTCATTGTTTTTTTTTATTTTAATCCTTTGTAGTTTGTTGCTTTTTTTTTTTTTTGTTTGTTGGAGCGGTTTTCACCAGTTATCCACGTGTTTCTGAACTACTAGTGTCGTATCCTCCAACTGTCCACGTGTCTCTGTTATCCCAAAGAGCTTTTGACTTCAGGCAAGATTAGAGAGGTGGGGGAGGCCAGCTGTAAAGGCTCTCCGATGCTTAAGTCAGTTTTTTATCTTTAATTCAGGGTAGTAAAAATTTTGTTTTTCTCTGTATCTATATGAGTATATCTTTTTCTCTTGCTCGTACACTTTTGAATGTTTCTTTTTGTATGCGTACATGCCTCCCTTTTGGGGACGCATGGCTCATATATATAGTCCTGAAATTGCGAACCTCTTGGTTCTTAATCTCAGGACCGTGTATATTTTTCATCAAGACTGACTCCAGAGGTCACGGGCCGAGATTACCGTGATCCCCCCTATACCGCTGTAGCCTAGTTTCCGCCATTCCCTATGGCTCGAGTCTGTCAGGGGCAAGATTTGGACAAATCACCGTTCTGTCAGGACGGTTTGCCCCCTGTGCACACCTACTCAAGATCGTATTAAATGTTCTGTCTAGGTTTGGAGCTATGAGTTGCCTACCATTGTACTCTGGTGGAAGACCCTTAGGGCTTCTGACCCCCAGCTGTCGAGGTAAGAATCGGACTGGGCCGAGTCCATCCAGGGTCTGGGATGGGCTCGGCCCTAACCTCGGACAGCCCAATGGCCGATGTGGTACTACGTGCGACTTGCGTGGCCTTTAACTAGTCACTCTGGACACATATCAGTCGGTGTGCCCTGTTTGTGACCTGTTCTGCCACTCAATCGTTCACGTGGTGTATGATTTGGGAACGGGTCCCATAACTGCCCCCATTTCCCTACTTGATGGATTCGTATCCATCAAGTGGGGAAATCGTTTCTCCATTCTTCCAATTTGAGGGATACATGTGGCTCCCCCTTGCCGACGCGGAGGCATGCCATCCCATGTCACAAATTTTTTTTTAAAATTTTGAAGTTCCGATGGTTCGGTCTCCCTTGCTCTGCCCTTTTCCAGAAAATCTCTTCGGCTCCCCCCTCTATAAAAGCCACATTTACGCTCATTTGCTACTTTACTAAAATCTTCAATTATTCTAGCCTCGTAAAATCTTAGGGTTTCTGACTTCTCCCCTTTCTAGAGACTTTTGCTCTTTTGATCGTATCCAGAATGATGGCCTCGAATTAAAATCAGGAACTTTGCCCTGACGTGGAATCGAAATTGGATTCACTCAGGAGACAGCTCTGCCTTCCTGGTGGAGTCACGCTACAAAGGGTCGAGGGCCCTGCGGATTGGTATCTACGTCCCTCTGCCCCTGAAGGCTCTATTATTTTGGGAAGAAAAAATCTGGAATGGCTGCGATTTCCTCTTCCTCCTCTGATCCACCAGTTCTTCACTTTGACAGGGATCCACCTGATACAGTTAAATGCAAATGGGGTCATGCTTCTGATGGGGCTCTCCGCCCTATCAGTTCTTTACAACCTGTACATCGACCTGGATGTAGTCTTTTATGCTTACAAACTCACCCTCATCCCCAAAAAGAGTTCCTACCCTACCTTTTACCTTCAACCGCTCCCGGGACTTTATATTTTTTGGGGCTTGCCGAGGTCGAACAAGCAATGGGACTCCCACTCTAGGCTATACGCGTTAGAGGGGAGTGGTGCTCCCCTTGGGTGAATGGAGAGAACTTCCAAATTCCCTCAATTTTCCTGCAGAGTAAGTGCTAGGCCGTGATTTTCGGGTCTGCGTTCTCCTCGTCTGTTATTGCTCACGTTATTTTGTATTGTGCAGCCTCTGCAGAAGAAAATAGGTTCGAGCCGCATTTGTCAGCGAGGTGGCTTAAAGGCCTGGAAAGGATCGTCATCTTTGGATCTCCTGGGGACTGCAGACACATCCAGGCCACCCTCAATCCCCAGGTAATGAATATGATGCCTAGGATGGTTTCGTATCTTCCCTTCCCTCTGGACACTTGGGTTATCACGAAGCACCTGTAGAGCCAACNATTTACGCTCATTTGCTACTTTACTAAAATCTTCAATTATTCTAGCCTCGTAAAATCTTAGGGTTTCTGACTTCTCCCCTTTCTAGAGACTTTTGCTCTTTTGATCGTATCCAGAATGATGGCCTCGAATTAAAATCAGGAACTTTGCCCTGTCGTGGAATCGAAATTGGATTCACTCAGGAGACAGCTCTGCCTTCCTGGTGGAGTCACGCTACAAAGGGTCGAGGGCCCTGCGGATTGGTATCTACGTCCCTCTGCCCCTGAAGGCTCTATTATTTTGGGAAGAAAAAATCTGGAATGGTTGCGATTTCCTCTTCCTCCTCTGATCCACCAGTTCTTCACTTTGACAGGGATCCACCTGATACAGTTAAATGCAAATGGGGTCATGCTTCTGATGGGGCTCTCCGCCCTATCAGTTCTTTACAACCTGTACATCGACCTGGATGTAGTCTTTTATGCTTACAAACTCACCCTCATCCCCAAAAAGAGTTCCTACCCTACCTTTTACCTTCAACCGCTCCCGGGACTTTATATTTTTTGGGGCTTGCCGAGGTCGAACAAGCAATGGGACTCCCACTCTAGGCTATACGCGTTAGAGGGGAGTGGTGCTCCCCTTGGGTGAATGGAGAGAACTTCCAAATTCCCTCAATTTTCCTGCAGAGTAAGTGCTAGGCCGTGATTTTCGGGTCTGCGTTCTCCTCGTCTGTTATTGCTCACGTTATTTTGTATTGTGCAGCCTCTGCAGAAGAAAATAGGTTCGAGCCGCATTTTTCAGCGAGGTGGCTTAAAGGCCTGGAAAGGATCGTCATCTTTGGATCTCCTGGGGACTGCAGACACATCCAGGCCACCCTCAATCCCCAGGTAATGAATATGATGCCTAGGATGGTTTCGTATCTTCCCTTCCCTCTGGACACTTGGGTTATCACGAAGCACCTGTAGAGCCAACTTGATGCCTCTGCCCTGAACTGATTCCGCCAAGACGAGCACAATCGCAACGCCATGGTGAGTCGTCAGGTTACGGTTTCAAGCAAGTTGGCAGGTTCCAACGACCTGGTGGCGCCGACTAGCCACGAGCTCGAAGAGGCCGTGAGGCTCGTGGCCGAAGAGTGTGTCAGGCTCCGTAGGGAAGAAACCACTGCCCCTAAAAGGGCTAGAGGTGGGTTCAATTCTGCATCTTTGAGCTTCTTCGATCGGGTTATGGCTGTGATCTAACCATATTGCTTGTTCTCTACAGATGCAAGCAGACCTCCATCCGGGGAAACTTCAGCCACACGGGCTGTACATGGCAAGGGGTGCCCCTGAGCCTGTCCAGGGTGTCTGCTGCTCCAACCTCTTCCACTACCGACTCCGGTTCGAAAACGAGCGCGGGGTCAGTTGCTGTTTGCCTCAGTGGGGAGATTGCTGAGCTTAGTGGGGGAGCTCCGAGATTGAAATCTCGGCTGTCTTCCCCTCCTCTGGTACCAATAAAGCGGCACCATGAGGTCGGCTCATCTAAAGAAGAAGAGGGCCCGATAGAGAAGAGGGGAAGGGTTACCCCCTTGTCTGACTGTGATGACGACGGGGCCACGTTGACCCTTCTGAGGAGAAGAAGACCAAAAAATCACATTTAGGTAGGGCTCCAAGGGGGACGATGACCAAAATTGCCGATATGTTAGGAGTTGTTGCATCTTTTGCTGAGGATGCACCGCCTCCTGCCATCACCGACGGCGCTCTCGGTGGCACCCAGCTTTCCTTCGTCCCTGCCACTGCTGCTTCGGGGACGTGCCCAGTCGAGGGAGAGGGTGCCCTTGCGGTTGGCAGGGTGGAGTCACGTTCTGCAGATACGAACAACGCCTAAAGAGATGGTCTTATCGCAGAACCCGAGCTGGAGGTGCTCTCCTTGGAGAATGTCGAGCTCGTCGCTAGCCGTACCTTCGCGCAGGTTTGGCTCATCTGGTTACCTCCATACTTCTTAGCATCCTTCTAGACGCTGACCTCTTTTTCATTTTTCTTGTAGCTAGCCATCATCCGGTCTTTTTATTCCTTTCGCATCAGGGCCCTGATCGAGGAGTTAAACTCCCGCTCTGCACTGGCCGAGTACAGCGAAGCTGCCCTTGCCGAGTTGAGGACTGACTTTGACTTATATCAAAGCCTCGATGAGGCTAGGGTCAGCAGCATGGTGGCTCATGCTTTGAGTGTCGAGAGGGTCAGGCACGAGGAGCTAGCTATGAGACTGGCTGAAGCGGAGGCCGACGGGCTTGCTCAATCCGAGGCTGTCAAACTGGCCCAAAACGAGCTCAAAGTCAAGGAGCAAGTGCTGCAGAGCACTGGAGCAGAGATAGGGCTGGCCTTCCTCGCTCGCGATAGGGTCGTTGATGATGCTAAAGAGGCGAGGAAAGCCAAAGCGAGAGCCAAACTGGAGGCCCATTCTCTACAACGCAGACTCGACCGGTCGAATGAGGTAAGCCGACATCTTTACTTGGACCACGTAAAATTGATGGGGGCTCAAGTAGAGTTGTCTCGCAAGCACGGCGAAGACCTTGCTGACATTAACGCCGTTTTGATCGACTTGTCGCATCACAGCGGCAGGCAGAGCTGAGGCTGACGGCACTGAGGGATAGACTAGCAGATGCAGAAAAACTAAAAACAAGGTATCAGAGGCAGATAGATGTCTTTTCTGCGGAAAGTTACAGGTCTGGCTAGGAGAACAGGGAATTCGAAGGCCACGTGGAGGTGGTAACGCCAGACCAGTTTGACGAGCAGAAAGGTGTCGAGAGAGACCATTATTTCGTCAAGTACTATATGCAGCAGCTTGGGGATGGGATCAACATCGTGTACCCCGCTGACGTGCTGAAGATGCTTGCCGCAGAAAAGGATGGACCCTCTACATCCGCCTCTGTTGCCAAAGAGCTTATCCCCGTTTCTGGTCCGCCAGATCAAACTTCGGAAGTCCCTGGCGGTCAGCCTGGCCTTGGGGCTTTAACTGATGAGGGATCTGGTGCAGTCATTTTATCTAGCGATGACTCTGACCCTGGTACACCACCCTCCACCGGGGCTGGTCCAAGCGCCGAAACCGGCTGCGCTCCCCTGGTCGGAGGTAATTAGGGTCCCTAATTTTTTATATTTGTAAAGTTGACCCTCGTTGTAACCGTCTGTATAAATAATAAGAATAATGCAATTCTCTTTAGTCTATTCTCTTTTTCTTTATTGACCACATCCGGGGTAAAGTTGACCCTTGTTGTAACTGTCTGGAATCGGTCGTACATGATTTCGAGTTATTAGTAAGTCCTCCTCGAGCTATGATCGACAAGATTAGTTCTAGAGATAGGGATGTTAGCTCTGGCTCATCCGGTTCTAAGGAGGTATAACTACTATTATGACTTGTCTTGGTAGAGTTCGACCTGCGCGTGTGGCTGGACTTCTCCGACCCCAAATGGGACCGCGCTCTGAACCAGCTCCAGGGGTTGGTTAATCACTGTCTAGATCCGTCGCTGTAGAGGAAGAGGCCCGGGCTCGGCTCTTATCAGGAGCAGACTGGGCGTTACCACTCCGACGTGTCTCTGTGAGTCCTCCCAAGACCCGTTTCTCGCAGATAGAGCTTTTGGGTCCGTGTCCCCGTCGATCGTTCCCTTTGTATTTTTTGAAAATAATAAACAGGGCTCGATTTTAACTTCTGTCTTAGTACCTGCTGTGTGCATAATAAAATGTTGTCTGGGGAGGGTCTGCTTCCAACGGGTAGACCCTGACCCCTTTAACCTTTCCTTTGCATGTGGCTAAAACTTTGTCTGGATAGGGTCTACTTCTAACGAGTAGTCCCTGACCTCTTCAACCTTTGCTTTGCATGCTGCTGAAATGTTGTCTGGTAGGGTCTGCTTACAACGGGTAGACTCTGTTCCTGCTTTCCTTAGGGGGTAGGTCGTAAACTTTCGCTGCACGCCTCCTCCTTCTTCGTACGTTTTCTCGGGCCATCGGCAATCCTTTCGTTGCACACCGTGATTCCCATAGTACGATTATTTTCGAGGTTTGCTGGCAAGTTCTTGGTTGCACAGCTCTTTCTTCTTCGTATGTTTTCTCGGGCCATCGGCAACAATTTTATTGCACGATGTGGTTCTCATAGTACAATCGTTTTCGAGGTCTGCTGGCAAGTTTTTGGTTGCATAGCTCTTTCCTCTTCGTACGTTTTCTCAGGTCATCGGTAAAAATTTTATTGCATGATGTGGTTCCCATAGTACGATCATTTTCGAGGTCTGCTGGCAAGTTTTTGGTTACGCAGCTCTTTCCTCTTCGTACGTTTTCTTGGGTCATCGGCAAGAATTTTATTGCACGATGTGGTTCCCATAGTATGATCGTTTTCGAGATTTACTGGTAAGTTTTTGGTTGCGCAGCTCTTTCCTCTTCGTACGTTTTCTTGGGTCGTCGACAAGTGACGTGATCCCTATAGTACGATCCTTGATTGTGTGAATAGTGCGCGGGGTTTGCTACTGTGGGCAGACCCCTTTTTCATAGCATTCCAACAGATAAATCTATGTGGCAAAAAGGGAACTTAACCTGTTTTGGATTTAAGCTTTTCAATAATATAAGCATTCACGTGGGTCTTACATCATATGCATGTATCTCACACGTGAATAGTGTGTAGGGTCTGCCACTATATGCATACCCCTTTTCCATAACAGTCCAAAAGATAAATCCATGCAGCAAAAAGGGATCTTAACCTGTTTTAGATTTAAGCTTTTCAATAATATAAGCATTCACATGGGTCTAACATCACATGCACGTGTCTCATACGTGATACTTTTTCAAGTGCTGAGCGTTCCAAATGTTCGGCAAGTCTTTTCCGGTCTTGAGTTCTTTTAGGACATACGCACCATTGTCAAGTGCTTTGATCACCTCATAGGGTCCAATCCAATTAGAGTCCAGTTTCGAGGAATTTCCTGTTTTGACTTTGAAGACCCAATCCCTGATGTTGAATCGTCGAGCACTAACCTTCTTTGCATAGTAGGACCTAGCCTGCTAGTGGTATGAAGCCAGGTAGACCAAAGCCATGTTTCTGGTTTCTTCCAGGAGGTCTGTGTTATGGCTTAGCTGCCGTTCGTTTAAGGGGGCATCTCTTACCACTTCGGAGCGAAGGGTCGAGAGGCCGACCTCGGTCGGGATCACAGCCTTTGATCCATAGACCATGGCGAATAGCGTTCTTCCAATCGACCTCTGCTCCGTGGTTCGATGGGCCCACACAACGGCCGGTAGCTCTTCTAACCACCTGCCTTTAGCCTCCTGCAAGTTTTTTTTGATATTGCTGAATATGGCTTTGTTCGTTGCCTCTGCTTGGCTGTTCCCCTATTGGTAGTTCACGGAAGAGAAACTGAGCCTTATATCATATAGCTCGCATAATTTCTTGAGCTCAGCATTTCGGAACTGTGTGCCATGATCGGTGTGTATCTCTTCAGAATCCCGTATCGACAGATTATATTTTTCCAAATGAAGTTAATTGTATCTGCTTTTTTTATGGTCATGTAGGCTTCAGCCTCTACCTATTTGGTGAAATAATCTGTGACCAACAGGACGTATTTTCTTCCCCTTGGACTTCTGGAAAGCTCTCCGATGATGTCCAAACCCTACTTTGCGAACGGCTAGGTGTTATGTTCGAATGGAGATCCTCCATAGGTTGGCGTTTCATGGGAGCGAACCTCTACACTTATCACATTTTTGACGAACTAGGCCACCTCTGTCGTCACGTATGGCCAGAAGTATCCGGCCGTCAGAGCTTTGTGTGCGAGGCTACGTCTGTCGGAGTGGTTGCTGCATACTCCCTCGTGGATTTCTTCCATCAGTTTTTGCGCTTCGACGGGACCTACACGCCGCAGTATCGGCCCCATTGTCGATCTCCTATAGTTCTTCCCCCACCATCGAGTATCTGGCAGCCTTCAACCTGATCGGCCTCGCTTCTTAGGGATCTACGGGCAGGTTCCCCAATGCCAAATACTGGGTGATGGGTTTCATCCATCCTTTGTCTACAGGGCCAGCTGCAAATACACAACGTGCGGGGGTCTCCAGGGGGTCCTCTGTATTCCTGTCCTCCAGGAGAATCTCTGTGTGTCCCGTTCCTCTAGTCGACATGCTCTTGGCTAGCTCATCGGCCTTCTGGTTCATCTCTCTGGGAATCTGTTCGATATTAAAGCTGCTAAAGCGGGCTTTCGCCCTCATTACTTTGGAAAAGTACCTGTGTAATCTCGGCTCTTTTACTTCGAAGTCTCCCCTGATCTGACCCACGACTAACTGCGAGTCGGTCATTACTGTGATGCTCTCTACTTTAAAATGCAGGGTCAGTTCAAGGCCTTACAGCAAGGCCTCGTACTCTACCTCGTTGTTTGTGGCCTGGAAGCTGAGCCTCAAGGCTTTCTCTACTCTAAGTCCTGTTGGGGTCTACAGGATTATCCCAATACCTGACCCCGAGGCATTCGTGGATCAATCTGTGTAGAGGGTCCAGGCTAAAGGGTGGTGAGGCTGAGACATTTGAAGTGGATCGTGCAGCTTGCCGAAGGATGCTATGACCTGCCCCTTCTTTGCTACTCGGGGCCGATACTCGATGTCGTATATCCCCAGTTCGATGGCCCACTTGATTAGTCGCCCTGATAGGTCTGGTTTAGCCAAGATCTGCTGGATGGGGAAATTCGTGTACACGGTAATAGAGTATGCTTCAAAGTATTGCCTGAGTCTCTTCTTAGCATTGACCAGAGCGAGGACCAGTTTCTCTGCCATACTATATCGCGTCTCGGTGTCCAAGGGCATGCGACTTGTATAAAATACTGGCTTCTGCTTGCTGTCTTTCTCGATGAATAGTACGATACTGATTACTACCTCGGACACTGCCAAATAAGCGTACACACGTTCCCCCTCTGTCGGGGAAGCCAGGATGGGCGGATGACTTAGATACAGCTTGAGGTCTGCCAGTGCCTTGTCCTGCTCCTCCCCTCAAACAATAGTGGAGCTTTTCTTTATGCAATGGAAGAAAGGATTGCATCGGTCAGACATCTTGGAGACGAACCGACTGAGGGCGGCTATCTTCCCAGCTAGGCGCTGGACTTCCCGAATAGTTGAGGGTCTCTGCACGTCTGCGATAGAGGACAGTTGGGTAGGGTTGGCCTCAATACCCCTTCTGCTTATGATTTGCCCCAGGAACTAGCCGGAGGACACCCCGAAGGCGCATTTCTCGGGGTTCAGAGGCATCCGATTTTGCCTCAAAATATGGAAACATTCGTCCAAATGTCCTAGATGACCCGAAGCTTCTCTGCTCTTCACGACCATATCGTCGATATAGACTTCCATAGTTTTCCCTAGCTATCCGGCGAACATTTTGTTCATGAGCCTCTAGTAGATCACCCCTGCATTCTTTAAACCAAACGGCATACGCCTGTACTAGTACAGGCCTCGCTCTGTAATAAATGCCGTATGGATCTAGTCTTCCTCGTACAGGGGGATCTGGTTGTATCCCGAGTAAGCATCCAAAAAACTCATCCTGTCAAATCCTGCAGTCGCATCTACCATTTGGTCGATCTTCGGCAGGGGAGAGCTATCCTTCGGGCAAGCCTTATTCAAGTTGGTGAAGTCTATATAAGTTCGGTCTTCGCCGTTCTTTTTCTTCACTACCACCAGGTTGGAGATCCAGCATGGGTATAAGCATTCTATGCTTAGTCCGTTCTCCAGTAGCGTCTCCACCTCCTTATTAATTGCCCTGTTTTTCTTTGGCGCGAACCTTCGGGGACTCTGCCTGACTGAAGGGAAATTGGGGTCTATGTTCAACCGGTGAAAGGCGTGCACGGGGTCAATCCCGAGCAGGTCGTCGTGGGACCAAGCAAAAATGTCTTGGTTCTATCTCAGGAATCCCAACAGCTCTCTCTTTTCCCCCTCGGGCAGCACGGCCCCGATTAACACTAACCTTGTCGGCTCTGCCTCCTTCAAAAGGACTGCCACCAGCTCCTCAATCGTAGACTCTGGTCCGTCAGACTCCTCCTTGATCTTTTTCATGTATGCTAGTAGATAGTCCTTTGGTTGCTATTCGTCCCCTGTCAGGGCATTCATACTCGCATTGGGTCCCTTCAAGGCTACTGAAAAACATTTCCTCGCAGAAGCCTGGTCTCCTTTGATGTCTATCGTATAGGTACCATCCTTTGATTGACATCTTAAGACCTGGTGGGGGGTGGAGGCGACTCCATGTATGGCGTGGATCCATTCTCTCCCCATGATGACATTGAAAGAGGACAGGCAGTTGATAACGGCGAAGTCCACGTCCAAGCATCTCTCACTGTGCAAACGTTCAAGGTTACAACGCCTAAGGGGCTAACCTTGGTACTATCGAAAGCGAACAGCGACTGACAGGTCGGCCTGAGCACGTTCCGATTCAGGCCCATGTTCTCGAACGTGCTGAGGAATAAGATATCGACGCTGCTTTCACCGTCGATCAGGACCCTTCTAANAAGTCGATCTGTAACTTAATCACCAGGGGGTCGTCGTGTGGCAGGCGCACCGTGATCAAATCTTGCTGGGTGAAGGCGATGGGGGCGGTGGAGGCGCAGTTTTCACCCATCCTCAAATGGTTAACGGAATGTCCCATCCCCCTCAGGCACTTCACCCTCTCCTCGGTTTTTCTTAGGCACTTTTCCTTCTCTTCCTGACCCTGGGTCTACTCGGGTCTGCCCATGATGGTCGGCACTATCCTCAGGGCCTAGTTTCCTGACCTAGAGGCCTGGGTCTGCTTGCCTTTTTTGGGCCTAGTGGCGTCTTCCCGCGGCTGGATTCTGCCAGTCTTTACGTACTGCTTCAATTTGCCGGCATGAATCGCCACCATGACCTGCGCGTAGAGGTTGCAGTAGTTGATGGTATCATATCCGTGATCTTTGTGAAATTGGCAGTACCTATTCCTATTTTTCATGTGCTCAGGAACGCCAAATTTGGGCGGGTCTTTGAAAATGCCCCTATCCTTGTTTTGTAGGTAGATTACATCGATCGGCGTGTCGAGCTCGTACTTCGACAGTGGGTCGCGAGACATCTTCCTCCTTTTGCCGCCTTCTTGTCTGCCTTGGATGGGGGTTTCCTGTTTCAGAATTGGCCCTTAGTCTGGCGCGGGCCTCTTTACCCCTTGCGGGACCGGGGTTTGTGTCGTCGCTATTGTTATCGCGGCGGATGCCTTAGGTGTTTTCTGGTGGCTTTCCAGCACCTTGAATACCCCTTCTAATTTGGCCTGGACATCTGCCATGTCGTACGGAAGGTTCAAGAGCAGGTGATCCGATAGCATCGATCCTGGCTATAGGCCCCTAACGAACAAGCTCGCAGCTTGGACTGAATCGGCGTTGTGCACTAGAGACATCACCTCCAGGAAACGCATCAGGTATTCTTTCGGAGACTCGTTTACGGTCTGTTCCAGCCGGTCAAGGTCTCGCATGGTATTCTGCTGCCTCGGGCACTCGCGTACTACTTCAAGAAAAGTTTGTAGAAATCCTCGAACCCATTTATGGATTTCTCTGGGAGCTGTCTGAACCATAATAGGGCCGGTCCCGCCAGGGTTATGGAAAAGACCTTACAGGTTACAGCTTCGTCCCTTGTTTCCAAGGCCATCTTCTGCTGAAAATGGTATATGTGATCGAGGGGATCAGTTTTCCCTTCGAACGGCCTGAAGGTTGGAATAGTGAAGTCTCTCAGCTTTAGCTCTATCTGGATCCAATCGGCAAAGGCCGTTCGGCCGATCTCTCGCACGGTTGTTCAGCCAGGTCATCGGGGGTCTGATTGTGATGGGCCCCAAGCCTCCTACTTAGCTCTGCCATCATTTCTTACTTCCAGTTGGGAAGCACACCTTCAAGGCTTTCTTAGTGTCTTCTGTCCACTGCCGCTCCAGCTTGGAATAGCCTCATCTAGCTTTGTTGCTCTCCCTGCATCGGCGATCTGGATGGGGCGGGCATTTCTCTCGGCGGTTGGCCCCCATACTCTTGTTGGATTTCAGAGTCGAAATCTTCCCTTTGCTCGCTCCTGGTTTCGCTTGCCAGCAGCCCTTCGAGGTGGGAGTTATCCCTGCACACCTCTACGACTTCATCTTTTAAACCCATGACGGTCTCGTGAGCAATCTCTGCTTTCTAGCTTGCTTCTGCTAGTGCGGCGAGCATCTGGTCCAGCTTTTGCTCCAGTCCAAGCTGTGCTCCCCGGGAGCTTCCTTCAGTATCAGGTGGATTCCCGTCAGCGTCGAGACGTGTACTTCTGGTTGTCATTCTCGAATGTACCATCTTCCAATGTTATATGGCTTCTTGTTCAGAAAGGGTGCGATCGTGAGACTCCGACTCTCTTTCTCGCACTCAAAGGAAAAAATGGTTTCTCACAGACGGCGCCAAACTGTTGGAGCAGTTTTTACCAGCTATCCACGTGTCTCTGAACTGCCGGTATCGTATTTTCCAACTGTCCACGTGTCTCTGCTATCCCAAAGAGTTTTTGACTTCAGGCAAGATCGAAGAGGCAGGGGAGGCCGCCTACAAAAGCTCTCTGATACTTAAGTCAGTTGTTTATCTTTAATTCAGGGTAGCAAAGATTTTGTTTTTCTCTGAATCTATATGAGTATATCTTTTTCTCTTGCTCGTAGAATTTTGAATGTTTCTTTTTGTATGCGTACATGCTTCCCTTTTGGGGACGCATGACTCATATATATAGTCCTAAAATTGTGAACCTCCTGGTTCTCAATCTCAGGACCGAGTACCTTTTTCGTCAAGACTTACTCCAGAGGTCACGGGCTGAGATTACCGTGATCCCCCTATACCACTGTAGCCTAGTTTTCGCCATTCCCTATGGCTCGAGTCTGTCAGGGGTAAGATTTGGACAAATCACCGTTTTGTCAGGACGGTTTGCCCCCTGCGCACACCTACTCAAGATCGCATTAAATGTTCTGTCTAGGTCTGGAGCTATGAGTTGCCTTCCATTGTACTCTGGTGAAAGACCCTTAGGGTTTCCGACCCTCAGCTGTCGAGGTAAGAATTGGACTAGGCCGAGTCCATTCAGGGTCTGGGATGGGCTTGGCCCTATCCTCGGACAACCCAATGGCCGATATGGTACCACGTGCGACTCGTGTGGCCTTTAACTAGTCACTCTAGACATATATCGGACGGTGTGCCATATTTATGACATGTTCTACTACTTAATCATCCACGTGCTGTATGATTTGGGAACGGGTCCCACACTGTTGATATAGCTTCGGTTGCCCTTCTCTCTCCTCTGAATCTGATACTTTTCCTCTTCTTTCCTTTGAGATCATTTCTTTCTCTTTCTTTGTTTGTTGATCTATAATTATTTCCCTCTCAATCTCTCTCTTTTTCGTTTGTTACCCCCTTTTCAGGATTCTTTGATTCGTGTTTTTTTTAATCATTTGTTGTTTGATGTTTGTTCTGTTAATATAACTCCAGTTACTCTGATCTAGACTTTGCCGTCATTCATCGTGGATCTTTTTGTTGGTGTGGTAGTCTTCTCTCCTTATTCGGTATTTTTTCTTTCTGAAATTTTCTATTTTTGCATTTTTTTTTGGTGTGATATTTTCCCCTATTTTGGATCGTTGTATATCTAAGGTGTATTTCTGTTTTTTCTGATTTGGTTCTACTATAGACATATTTTATTAGGATATAGTTTGATGTATTTGTATTTTCTTCTTCCAATTTGCTTTTGCTATAGAAATATTTTCTAGTTATGTTATTCGGTTATGGTTTGATATATTTGGATTTTTAGTTTTCAGTCACCTATATGGGTCTTTAATTTGATCAGTTGAGTATAATCTGTGTAGGAGCTTTGTACTGTAGAGAAAACAATACCATTTTCCTCTTTTGTGTTTTTCTTTTTAATTTTTGTCTGAATTTTAGTAATATGATTTTTTTTATGCTCGTGAGGTATAATGTAGGCATATTTTTGGAGGAGAGACTCTTTCTTTGTGATGTTAAAGAGAATAAGTGAGGACAAACTTATTGTGATTTCTACAAAACTAATAATTTTTTTCTCCCTAAATCGATGTTCATAGTCTTTGAATGAGTACGATCATTTGGTCTTTTACATTTCTTTGTTAGTAATTTTACTGAAGTAACGATGGTGTGAAAATTACTGTGTACATAATGTGTTTTACTGTATAAACTACATTGTCATTTCTTTTCTTTTCTTTTTTTTTTTTTTTTTTTTAAATTTTTATGATTGGACTTGACATTGTTGCCTCTTTGATTATAGTTGAGGTTGTCTGTGTGAGGGGGCTTTTCCGTGATTTTGGTGGGGACGGGTAGAGTTATATGGGCTGTGATGGCTGAAGGTATAATTATATTTTTGCCATCCAAACCGTATTTATGATTTTTGGGTTGGTCCGACTGTTTGGTATTTTCATTTCCATTAACTGTGATATTACCGTATGGTTTGAGTGAAGAATGTGGGTAGGGTCTTTGAGGATTTTGCGTGGCTTTGGTTACTCCGCTTAATAGCCCTTGATGGCTATTTATCTTCTCCATCTTTCCTTTCTTCTTCTCTCCTTTCTGTGTCTGATACTTTTCCTCTTCCTTTCTTCTAGATCGCTATTCTTTCTATCTTTGTCTAGTTGATTTATAACTATTTCTCTTTCATTCTCTTTAGTATATATAGATAATATTGATTCGGAGATATTTTATTTTTCTATGCGTAAGTTTTTGGCATATTCTATGAATTATTCTCTCAGTGATTTTTTCGGTGGTAATAATGATTTTTATCTTAATATCTATTGATCTGTCTGTATGCATTTATGAATTAGAATCTCTTTATACGGATTCATTTAATGATCTGTTTATATTTTTATATTATTGATTTTTACAAAAAGAAAGTATAAATAAATAAAAAAAAAACAGAGTAGAAAAATTATCTCATCTCAAATATATTTTTAGAATTTTCTTTTTTAACTTTTGTATCACATATTATTTTTTTAGTCTTTTTCCTTTTGTACTAGATAAGTTTCCTTTTTTCTCAACTTTCTTTTTTCTTTTCATTTATTTCTTTTCTCATTACGTGTTGCCTCTGGATGTTGCCATATATTTTCTTTGTCTTTATTTCTTTTAATGCTTTTTATACTTCTGCTACTACTATTTACTTATATATATAGTCTCTTTATTTACCATGGTCTCTCTATCTGAGTTATTTATGTCTCTATTCTTACCTAAAATACAATTATTTTACTCCTGTCCTGCTTGACTTTCTTTGTTGTGCTCTTATCTCTGTTGGTTGTTGTCCAATCTATGTGTTTCTAAAGTGATTTCAAAGGTTATTTTCAAGAGCATATCAGGTATCATAAATTCTTGTTAATATTTGTTATCTATTTTTCCTTTTGCGGTTTTTTTGTTCTAAAGTTCTGACTAGATTTTGTTATGTTGTTCATTAGTGCTTATTTCATATACGATTTACATGTTTTACAATGTTTATCTGTTTGTCGTTGTGCTGAATATTATGCATTGCTATTATGCTCTATTAAATACTGTTAATCTTCAACCTGCTTATATTTTGTTACTCTATTAATTAGTGAATACTCTTCCTTCTATATCTATTCTATTTGAATCCTTATCTCTTTATTTGCGTATAAGATAAAATATTATTATAAAATACTTGGATATGATTTCTATTCTTCTCATGTATTATAATTTTTTCTTCTTCTTTTCTTACTTTGTAGAATCTCTAAGAAAAGCCTTTTTTTTTTTTTTGTGTTAATATGTTTGGTCTTCCTTAATTGTGTCTGTTTTCCTTTCTGAACTTCTTCGTTCATTCCTTCTTCTATTCTTTTCTTTCCTTTTCTAATTCCGTTTACATCATTTTTAATCATATATTATTGACAATGACGATTATCTTACTTATTTATTATATGGAATATGATATTAGTTGCCCAAAGATTGCTGTGAGTATTAGCTTTCATATTTTGCTTGAAAATATAAAATATGAGAATTTTAAAAATAAACTATGTTAAATAGTAGTTCCGATTTTTTTATTTTGTTTCTTTTTTTTTTTCTATCTTTTTATAATTTTATTTTCTTATTATAAATAAATCATGATAAAGTATATTCTATTTTCAAGACTGATTTTTCCTCCTCCAATTCCTTCATTTAAAATTATTTCATTTTTTCTAATTAAGTTGTAGCTTTTATTCACCTCTATTCATGTGGTAGTTTTAGGGCAACTTTAGATTATACTTATACTTCTGTGATTTTATTTTTATTATATGAATATAAACGTATATGGAAAATTTTTCCATATATTGATAATATTTCATATGTCTATTCAATTACTATAAATGGTTTTCTTCTATAAATAGAGATACATTTCTCTGGTAGTTAAATAGAAGGTTGAAAATATATTAGCACATGAATTTGCCATATATTGAGAACACTTCAATATATATCTGAGGTATATATATATATATATATATAT
>JXTB01000111.1:518446-529301 GCA_002914805.1 Parasponia andersonii | reverse complement strand
ACAGCTAATAAGGACTAATCAATAATTGGAAAAGAAATTTATAAAACATAAAATATTAAACAACTAAAATTAACATCTATCTTTTATAATAAATCCATCTTTTCTTTTTACAAATCAATTCCTTAAAAATGAATAATAACAAAAAGAAATATATAGAAAAATTCTACCAAAAAAACAAATTAATTAATTATAACAATGAAATAATATACGAAATAAGCTAAAAATTAAATATGTAATTAACAATATAATAATAACATTGAAAATAATGAACAAAACTTCAATAAATAAAAAAAAACATAATATCATATTGTCCAAAAGTTATAAAGAAAAACATTGCAAATAAGCTAAATATAGTTATACAAGAATATTATTACAAATTATTATTTAAAGTTAAATTAATATAGCATAAATAATCTAATAGAAAAAAAATGTGTATATATATATATATTTATATGTCTAAGAGACCTAAAAAAAGTATCTATAAACAAAATAAGCAAATTATTCCATAAAGTTTACATAAAACGTATTAAGGTAATAATATTTTTCTTTTACTCTTTTAGTCAGATAAATAATAGAAATTTTCCATCATCAAGACGTTAGTATAAAAGACATCAATATTGTCTCTAGAATGAAGTCTTTGTACTTAGTCATGATGATACCTTGGATCATCAACATGACAACTCCAGTATCATTTCGGAAACTATTCCTCGATCAAGGCTCATTCCACTATCAAGTTTTCCAAATTTTGATAGACACTCTGTTCATTCAGTTGAATTATCGACGTCGGTTAATTTTAACACACAGGGTAATCTTCTTGCCCCTTATAAAAATAAGAAAAAACTTATTTTTATCATCACATGCTCAAATCTGTATAAATTTACTCATTGTATATTCTTACTTAATATTATATCGCAAATAATATTAATAAATATCATGACCTTAGAGATTACTCTTGTATTTGAAAACAGTGCAGTGCATCCTTTTGGTTTGATGAGTCTATCAAAAAGACTCATTTACCAAAATATAATCTCTATTGTAAAGATGAAAAAGTTAAACTTCTTCCAATAAAAATCTCCGACTTATATTAGATCAATTACTTAATTATTACGGAGACCCTTTAAGTACATATTTTCGAAAAAATATTCAACTTTCAATTCTATATTTGCATTTACATTTTTTGGAGAAAACATAGAACAAAATATAAGAAATTCTGATAGTTCATATATTTTTAAAATTAGTGGTCAAATGTATTATCTTATGGGATCATTATTACCAACTAATAATAATCCTCCAAGATTTGCTAAATTTATATATTTATATATATATGATATGGAAAATGGAATTGAAAATCAAATGTCAACTTTTTCATTTAATGATACATCAAAAGAACAAATGAAATTAATTGCCGAAAACTTAATAAAAATACTTGATGAAAATAATAATCAGTAAAACTTTTTCGTATGGTTAGAGATAGAAATAATGAAAATGAAATTCCATCAATGAAATTATAGTTAATAGGACGATGACCTACAGGTAATTCCTAATATGAATTGCTTACTTCAAATGACATAGGAGGTTTAATTATTGGAGATATTGATCAATACGAACAAGGAAGAGACATTATAATCCAAGATAAAATAAACAATTTACAAATAATCATAAAATTACACTCATCTTATATGACATTACAATATCCACTATTATTTCCATATGGAGAAGATGATTATAGAATTGACTTAAATTGGAATATAGATAAACCAGAAAAACAACATTCCATAAATAGAAAACCTATGAGAGCATTCTATTACTACCAACTACAACAATGTGAAAATATAAATAATATTTTATTAAGTGATAGACTTTTTCAACAATACATAGTTGATATATACGCTTCTGTTGAAGAACATCGATTAGATTATATCAGAAAAATTCAAATCAATTTAAGACATGAAATTTATCAAGGTGTCCAAGACGTTGTCACAAGAGACATAGAAACTAGAGCAATTAGAAAAAGAATTATTCTTCTATCTAGCTACACCGGAAGTCCTAGATATATGATCTAAAATTATTAAGATGCAATAACAATATGTAGATAGTATGGAAATCTTGATCTATTTATATCATTTACATGCAATCCCAAATGACCTGAAATTATACGTACTTTAAACAAAATACCTGGTCAAAGATCCGAAGATAGACCAGATATAATTGCAAAAATTTTTAAAATAAAATTAAATCAAATTTTATCTACTATTAAAACCGAGAAAATATTCAAAATAATTATTGCGGGTTAGATCATATCACCTTATTCGATAGATAAAAATGTATAATAAATAATACTAATTTTTGTTTTTAGCCTACACTAACATATTTTTTTATATGTATTTTGCAATGTAAATTTGTATGTTGTTGAATTTAACTCACTTTTAACTCATATTTTATGCTGTGTTATAAGTGATATTAATAAATATCATGATTGTGGAGATTACTCTAGCATATATAAACATTACAGTGCATTTTTTTTTGATTTGATGAATCTACCAAAATATAATCTATGTTATAAAGACAGAAAAATTATACCTCCTCCAATAAAAAATCTTCCTTTTATACTAGATTAATTACTTGATTATTACGGCGGGCCTTTGAGTACATATTTTCAAAACAATATTTGAACTTTTAATTCTATGTTTGTTTTCATATCTTTCAGAGCAAATATAGAACAAAGTACAAGAAATTCAGATAGTCCATATATTTTTAAAATTAATAGTCAAGTACATTACTATAAAATAATATTTCCCTAAGTTTTTTCCAGTTATATATATATATATATATATGATACAGAAAATGAAATTGCAAATTGAATGTCAATATTCTCATTCAATGATAAATTGAGAGAATTGACAAAATTAAGTATCGAAAATTTAATCAAAATACTTAATGAAAATAATGAATTAGAAAAACTCTTTCGTATGGTTAGAGATAGATATCATGAAAATAAAATTACATCTATAAAATTAAGATTAATAGGATGACAACCTATGAATAATAATCAGTATGAATCACTCACTTCAAATGATATAAGAGAATTAATTATCGGGAATATTAGTGAATATGAAGAGGGAAGGAACAATATAATTCAAGTTAAAATAAACAATTTACTAAGAATCACAAAGTTACATCCATCTTATATGGCCTTATAAAATCCTATTTTATTTGCATACAGAGAAGATGATTATAAAATTGATTTAAATTGGAACACAAATAGACCAAAAAACAGTATTCAACAAATAGAATACCTATGAGAGTATTCTATTGTTATCAATTACAGTAGCGTGAAAACGTAAATAACCTCTTATTCAAAAGTGGTAGACTTTTCTTGTAAAAACCTAATTTTTATACGGGTATAATAATAATTTTTACAAAATATAATTAAATAAAATATAATATTTACATAATTTTTTTCCCCATTTTCCTTTTCTTCTTCTTCTTCTTCTTCTTCTTCTTCTTCTTCTTCTTCTTCGTAAACTTTAACAAAAAACCAGCCACTACACCATAGACTGCCCAAACCTCTCGTGATAGGCATCGACCCTCCTCAACTGTTTGTTTCCAGCAAATCAGCTCTAGTAAGCCGATTTATGAGTTTTTTTTTTGCTGTTTTACAAATTAATTTGTTGCATTTATACAATTATTTTTGTATAGTTATTTTTATGGCCATAAACATTATATAAAATGAAAGATGAGATTAAATCATGAATAAATATGGTGGTGTTATGTTGAAATGATGTCTGATTTGAGAGAAATTTTAGATTTAAAAATGTGATACTTTTCTAATTTGAGACAAAAAGTGATATTTTTGTAAAACTGAATAGTATTGGACTAAAATTTGTTACTATTCAGATTGGGCCTTCGGCTGAGCTTAGAAAAGTATTATTTTACAAAATAATTATGAAAAAATGATATTTTTACAAATAAACAACAAAGTTGATAATTTTTCAAATATTTTCGAAAGTGATATTTTCTTAATAATTCCATTATAATGATATTTTTTGAAATATTTCTAAAAATGATAGTTTTTTAGATATTCAACAAAGATGGTATTTTTCTAAATACTTTGGAAAAAATAGATGTTTTTTAAATTAAAACTAATGTGTTTCTTTTGTTTTTTGTGTTTATTTTGCCATACAGATCTATATATTGTTGAATTCTAAAAACTCAGCTCTCTCATTACCACTTCTTATTTTGGTTACACTTTAACGAAAATTATCTGAACCATCATAGATAAATAAATTCATTTCAGTTAAAATACCTAATCTTGAAAAAAAACCCAAGAATATAGTATCATAGCTGAGTTCATGATGTATGGACCATGTGGCACTGCCAAGATAAACGCCCTATATATGAAAAACTCTCTTTGTTCTTAAAAATTCCCCAAACAATTTAAAGATGAAAAAACCATTGAAGAAAATAGATTCATTATATACAAAAAGAAGGTATTAAATTTGGTTGCCAATCCAATGGGTATTTTTTTTTTATCTATCTATAGCTATTTCTTTTTTTAGCCATTGGATCATAATCTAACGGCTACAATAATTTGAGTAATTAAGGAAAATAATAATAATAATAGATACTAATTATTTAATACTTTTCTCTCTTCAACTTTTACCATAAAAAGACATGCATGATAAATTTTAATTAGACAAAACAATAGCCATATATAGGTTTAAAAAAAATACCTACTAGATCGGTGTCCTTTAAATTAGATAACGGATTTGTACTTCCTTATAATGAAGATTTATGCTTAAAAATCCATGCCCACATCATTGTCGAAATATGCTCACAATCCATATTAATAAAATATTTATTTAAATATTTAATAAAACATCTAGATAGAATAAGAGGAGTAATACAAAACAATACACGCGTAAAACAATCCAGAGAAATTACTTATAAAAAATATATTTAATAAAAAGCTATGTTAATTACCGATACATAATATCGTACAAAGCTATGTAGAGATTATATGAGTATTCCATACATCACAGGAATCTAGTAGTAAAGTGATTAATAATTCATTTATCACATATGCAAAATATAACATTCCATTAAAACTAGTGTCTTAATAATATAATTAGACAACCAGAACTTGAAAAACAACTTTGACAGAATGCATGGAAATAAATAAATTTAATACAGAAGCTAGACAATTATCATATATAAAATTTCCCACTAAATGGATTTAGAATGATAAAGACGAAATTTGAACTCTTAGAAAATCAAGATATTCAATTGGATGAACATTTTATGTCCACCAAAGTTCTAGAGAATTATATTATCTAAAATTATTATTAAATTATTAAAAAGATAGAACAAGCTTTTAAATTTATACAAAGTGTTGACGGTGTAATATACTCAGCAAATCAAGTAGCATGTAATGCATTTGATTTATTAGAAGATAATAAAGAATATAATGAATCAAGTAGAAGCCTTATTTTGGTTAACACTACATCAATTTCGATAATTATTCACCATAATCTTACTACTTTGTAACGTAAATAATCTAACAATATTACTTGAAACTCATTGAAAACTTATGACAGACGATATTTTAAACAGGATAAAAACTTTATTCAATAATCCCAATTTCCAAATTCCAGAAAATGAATTATATAATTATGTGTTAGATAAATTTGAAAATAACTAAATTTAAATTCATCAACTTTAACGAATTTTAATCTACCACTACCAGCAGGAACATTAATTGATGATTTAAATAATAAGCTTTTGTGATAAGAATTAGATTATGATATTAATAAACTAATATAAGAAACTATTATCTTACAGCCTAACTTAAATAATAAATAACGCTATATTTACGAATAAATTATAGAATCTTTAAACAATAATAAAGAAAATTTATTTTATATCTATGGACATGGAGGTACATGAAAAACTTATTTATGTAATATAATTATCACTAAAATAATATCAAATAATAGAATTGTTTTAGCTATCGCATCATTTGGAATAACTTCATTATTATTACCTAATGGCAAAACCACACATTTAAGATTTTAGATACCTTTATCAACCGATAAATTTTCTATATATCATATCAAAAAATAAGCTCAACTAGAAAAATTAATTGAAAAAATATCACTCATATTATGGGATGAAGTACCAATAAAAAACAAACATTATTTCGAAACTTTAGACAAGACACTGCAAGATTTTCAAAATAATTTTGACTAACCTTTTGGTAAAATGATAATTACATTAGGTGGTAATTTTAGATAAATTTTACCTGTAATACCTGTTTGAACAAAAGAAAATATAATAAATGTCAGTATAAATAATTCTTATTTATGGCCATACTTTAAGTTATTATCAATAACAGAAAATATGAGATTAAAAAGCCCTAATACTACATAACAAGAAAAAATAAGAAAATTTTAGATTTAAGTGTTGGAAATGATACTATAGAAAGAATAGAAGATCTTGAAAATGAGGATACAACATGGATTAAAATACTAAATATATATATAATACGATATGAATCAAACCTAATTGAAAAAAATCTCGAATTTGATATATGATAACTTCAGAAATTTTTTTAATAATATTAATTATATAAGATACAAAGCAATAATAATCTCCCTAAAAAAAAGCTGATGATATAAATAAATATATACTGTCCTTAATACTTAACGACTCAAAATCTTATTATAGTTATGACAAAATAATAATCTCAATAGAAAAAACATTGATGAACCAAACCTATTACATGCTCAAGAATTTTTACCTACTTTAAATTTTAACTGTGTACCATCACATACATTAAATCTTAAGGTTGGAACCTCAATAATATTATTACGAAATTTAAATCAATCAATATGATTATGTAATGATACAAGACTTATGATTATATAATTAACTAATAGAATCATAGAAATTCAAATTATAAATTCAAATAATGAAAATGAAAAAATATACATTCTAATAATAGAAATGATTGTAAACGAATACAAATGGCTATTTACTTTAAGAAGATGGCAATTTCCTGTAAAAACCTATTATACAATGACAATAAATAAAAGTCAAGGACAAACACTAAATAAAGTAGGTATTTATTTAGAAAATGAAATCTTTACACACGGTCAATTTAACATAGCCCTCTCACAAGTAACAACCCCAAAAACACTACATATATTAATAAATAAATCCATCAATAAATATCTAACTTATGTTAAAAATATAGTTGACAAAAAAATTTTGCGTAACATTACGTAAATATAAAAATTATACTATTAATTAAGTATTATTAAAATGTTATTTTAACATGAATTTATATATGTATTTCCTGGCCTTTTATATATCAACTTTTCAATTATTCTTAGTATAATTTTTATCTTATTAAATTTCATCTTATTAACTTTTTTTTGTTTTGTAGTTAAAAAAAAATGGTAATGCCAATATGATCTCTCAAACCAAACAAGGTTTATGGAGCGAGAAAAGCTCGTATTAGTCGACTCCGGTACAACAATAACTATATGCAACTGCCAGAACAACAAAAATTATGGAATAGGAGGACAATTGTAGAATTAAATCTGCTAGAACCCTTGACATAACAAATTAATGAAAATACAATAACGTTAATAAAAATATCATCGTATACTATAATTTATACTGATATCAATTTTTTTCTACAATTAGGGAATCAGATTTACGGTGATCAGAGCAACAATATTCAGATTTAAAATATATCAAGGTTGGTATTACAATTTTTGCCACCAATATTTTCGATAAGTTTGAGAAGCAAGAAGTGGGTGGTGGCATGATACACACGATCATCTCACATCGACACTAATTCTATGGTAAAAAAATATAATCTAATAATTTATATTAATTTTTTTTTACTTAACTGACCTATATTATAAAAAATTATATTTCACATTATTAATCATTAATTAAATTATCCTTTTTTTTCTTATACTAAAATCTTCTCTCATACTACTGTTTTAATTGGTATAAATTAAATACTAGGATATAAGACTAGACAAGATTCATTGTCATAATAATTTTTAGAAAAATAGCTCAAATTTTAATCGAAAGACCATGTTCAACATTAACAATGCAGGAAGACTATACCGATCTAATAAAATCACTGCCAGTAATCGAACAACAATGTAAATAAGCAAAAATATTTCAAATTTATTTCAGAACAAGAGGAGCTTTAATTGATATAATCGTATCAAAAATATTTGACGATGATGAATCAATTATATTATCACTTCCATTACTACCAACCATCCCTGAAACAGAGATAATGCCAACCATACTATTGGATCCAAAGATACCTGACCCCAAAAAAAATTACAAAAAAATAAAAAGTTATTACTAATTTAAACTGAATTTAATAAAATATAGAATATATTACTCCTGATTAAACTAATAACATACCTTTATTATACTTTAGATTAGAAGCAACATCAACAGAGATATTAACAAAGCAAAAATTAGTCAAGTAATTAATTTATCCATCATTAAAAATAAATACTTTATACCTAAATAAAAAGAATTCATTATTTTTCTCTTTCCAAAAAAAATATAATTTAATTATATATATATATATTTTTTATTCTAATATTTTTTTTCTCTAATTACAGCGAAAAAAGGCAACAAAAAAAAAATGGGGAAGCAAAAGTTGTAATGTAAACTATAAATTATTTCAATACAAACATATCTTGTAATATTTTAGATAATATTTTATTATATTTTAGACAAATTTAGATAATATTTTATTATATTTTAGACAAACATTGTACTATTGTAAAATATTATTACCTATTATAAATAATATAATAAATATTTTATACATAATAATTCATAGGATACGATACAATATTCTGTACTTATCTGTAGCAAAAAATGCGGACTACAAGGCCTGTGATTTCTGATTACTAATTAAGACATGATTACTATTTAAGCTAAGTCGTGACCACTTTATTAACCACTACTCTTTAAAATTTTAAGCAACTTTTATAACGTGAAAGAAAAAACATTACACCAATATTATACTTTTTTACGTCACGTGCATACCATCTTATATATTAGAAGGTTCTATAATCAACTAGTAAAAAACAATAAAAATATTTGCTTCCAAGTTGACAAATAGCAAATATTAAATCGGGTAATTATTTTTTTTTATTAATCCTATTTTTTTCCAAGTATGCCCCTCACCTATATGTGTACCTGAAAAAAAAAAAGATTAAAAAAAGGCCGCCCATGATTTCACAAGCACAGAATGAACTATGAAAAATTGTTCTTCCAACCAAACTCGAGAGTATTAAAAATGCCTTTCTTTTCTTTTTTTTTTTTTCCTTTTTAAGTTGGATGGTCTAATCGGGATTCAGTGACGAAGCCAACTTGCAACTTCTTTTTAAGGGACTGTGAGTGGAAATTGGAATAATCACTAGTGATTTAGGCAAATAGACGACTTATATAAAGCTGAGTGCATGAACCTGTCCGAGATAGTGCTACCTAAATTGAACTAACAAAAGCTTTTTGGAGCTAAGGCCTAACGTTTTGTGACCCCATTCCATGGTTAATCACTACATCAAAATTATTTGGTTGAACATATATGATGAGATCTAATTAAGACGTCCAAGCTCTATATATATATTTAGCGAATTAATTCAAAATTATTTAGTAAGCTCTATTAGTTATGATTAATTTATTTCTTGTTAGATCTTTATTTTTCTTGAGTCTATTATACACAAAATTAAAGTGATGATCGGTAAGGACTAGTAGAGCTCAAGTACACTCTTTTTTTTTTTTAATCTAAATTAATAAATTAATGGTTAGACCTCGTGTGATTTACAATTTATCGACTAAATGCATGCATCTGATCTCTCTCTGTCTCGATAGCTTGTTTTATTTACATTATATCAAAGAGATCGGATCGTTAAAAAGAGATGCATGACTATGTTTCAAAAACCCAACATACGTGGCCTTTCCCTTATTTTTTTAGCTTTTTTTTTAATGGGTTTATAAGTTTCAGTAAAAAAATATTAATTTATTTTTTAATGAGGCCGGTTGAAGAAGATCTAGAAGAAGTACGTGGTAGTTTCAACATTTAGTTTATACAATAAAATATTATTTTGCAATCAAATGATCAGTAAGGATTTATAAATTTTGTCGTTAGATGTTAAATTATTGTCTATCTCTAGACATAAAAGTGATAAGTTAGCTAGGTTATAATAACTACTAAGCAAATCTCTTGTACTCTTATTTAATTTAAATTTATAAGTCATTTTTGTGAGCCGTCGTCATGTATTTAATTCCAAATATAGCTATATATAGCAAGCAAGTTTACACAATCGCGAGCAAATGCATGCATCTCTTTACCAAATTCCATATCTATATTTATCAAATCAAACAAAAAAAAAATCCATAGCCGTAATAGCAAGTTTAGTATTCTCCGAATGTAAACAGAGAAATAACTAGAATAAAAACTGAAAAAAAAATAAAAGATATGTACATGACTCTGTTTCAAATTAAAATCCAACGTGTTATTTATTTTTATTTTTTTTAAGTTATCCCTCAAATATTAATTTCACAATGTTTTAACTAAAGTCTGAACAACCTTCCTCTTATCTCCAAGAAAATACGATATATAATATAAGAATTTCATAATTATATACGAATAAGTTCTAAATATATGTAACGTATTCCTTTTCAAAAAAATATAAATATATACAGCACGAATCCAATAAGTATTTTTTTTTACCTCTCTATTATTTTGCCTAATTAAAATTCATTGTTTTTTATAATAAAAATTAGAGAGATAAAAAATATT
>JXTB01000111.1:490542-518328 GCA_002914805.1 Parasponia andersonii | reverse complement strand
AAAAAGATCCCCTACAACTGCATTGAACTCCCTTTATATAGGTGATGATAGCTCAATATTTCCCAATTGTGAGAATGAGTAACTGTATAATCAAAAAATACAATTTGAGTAACAATATAACTGGATAATAACTTAAATGAGATGACTGGTCTATCTTGAAAGATAAACTTTTGTTTCCCTTTCTTTTTAGATTACCCATTTGACGAAGCTTAGTCTAGTTTCTTGTTTCATTCTAGTCGCACTTAACTCGTTCAGAAGAGGTCGCATTTTATTCGGAGGGAGGTCATATTCGACTTACTCGGAAGAGGTCGCACTGATCTTACTCGTGCGACCTAACACATCCTCTTATTCGCTTAACTTTCCCTTTTTGGCATTGACTATCATCTAGTTCTTTAAACCGCAAAACAATTTTCCTCCCAGCTCCATTAGTTCTTTAGGACAAAATGGAGCTTCCTTTCTGATAAGTGCGAGCATAAAAATGTGACATCATGATTTAAGCTTGAGATCTTTGAAGAGTCATCAGCTTTCAAATCTCACCTTTTTAGGATCACATGTACCTTTTCCTAACAAACAGAACCACATGTCACCTTTTTCCAGAAGAATAACGAAACTCGAGGAGACTTCCCATTTTCGAACAGTCATGATGACACCAATGTCTCCAACTGTTGTCTTAAATCAAGACGTTTCGGATTTCAAAAAGATATGAACTTAATTTTTGGAAAACTTAACCCCCATGTGATCTTCGACCTTTAGATCTGAAAATTAAATACTTGATCTACGACTATGATTTGGTGACACCTGAGACATATATATCGAAAATCAGTCCGCTTCTTCATCACAAACCCTATCATCTTCTATCTCTATCTCTCCCGAAATCCGAAGTGTTCATAAAGCAATCCTTTCGGTATCGTCCTATTCTTCAGATGGCACAACTTTCAGCCTCTTCTCAGACGAAGTTATCACTGCAATCCTTCAGACTACATCTTGATCTCTCTGTCTTCGTAGAAATGTTAGTATATATCCTCTCTCTCTCTCTCTCTCTCTCTCTCTCTCTTATTGTTCTTTGTCTGTTCAGAGAACTCATTTACAGATTTTATTTCTAGAAATAGAAACAAATTGTAGAGCCTAAATGCCTTAAATAAGAACCCATCCCATACTCAGACGGACTGAAATAAGAATTTTTCAGATCCCCTCTATTAGTTTATAGAATAGACTCTCTTTTAGATGATTGACAGAGACGAACTTATAAAAGAGTTTTTAGGGTCTGAGTCTGAAACCCTTTTTTTTTTTTTTACGAATTATCAAAGAACTGCTAAAATCAATTTTATGAATCCGTAGATCGATTAAACAAAACCCAATGAGCGGCTTGTTAATGCAATCCTAGGATGAGCCCTCAAAATTGCTCGCATATAGCGAAGATCCTCGATGCTCGCATATGACTAAACTCATCCGTATTTCTTTTCAGATGTCTAGTAGTATGGATTTTAAGGAAGGGAATACATTTTCAGGAGAATCTTCCAATACCAGTGTTAGCTCCATAAACCTCGAAGATTATCTTGAGCTAGAACCCGAAGTAGAGATAACTGGGGTCAGGCAAAATAGTCCTCGTATAGGCGACCTCCCTCAGGACCAGTGGCCTCGGTATATCAAGGATTCCCTTGCATTCGCAACGGGCTATCAATATATGGAGGGAGATTGGTCGTGCACAAATATAAGGATGAGCTGCACAAGAACAAGCTCAGCAAGATTATATGCAACTACAAGATTGACATCTCTCTTCGCCTTCCCATGGAGTTCAATCGATCACACACACCACCCCGTGGAATTGTCTCATTCTCTGAAGTAGTTCTCAAGTGTGGTGTCCACCTCCCACTTCATCCATACATAAAATCAATCGTCAATTACTATGGGGTCGTCCCTTTCCAACTAACTCCAAATATATATAGATATATGGTAGGTCTGTATATATTATACCATAAATTAGGTTTAGAAACCCCCACTTCTGAAGAATTTGCTTGGTTTTACCAAGTGAAATCAAACTCATCAGGCTTCGGCTTCTTCTATGTGAGCAAGTGGTCGTACCAAGCCATAAAAACTATCTACGGGGTCGACAACCATATGGAAAAATGGAAAAGTCCATTTTTCCACTTCGACTATGTGGATAACGGCTTCTTTTAGAACCCTGGTAGGTAACTTTCAGCTTACTGCCTTCTCTTCATAAATATGTTATTCTGATCGCACTCGCATGTTATCGCAGATAATAGGGAACAACCACGACTCTCCAGAGAACAGCTCGCAAGGGTGTATAAAATAAATAACCTTCCGATCGAAGAATTTGATTGGAAAAAGCTTGGGACATCCAAGAACTTTATCACTTGCGGACTGCTTCCAAAGAGGGTCGCTTTCCCGAATTTCACTGTCCGTTTGACCAGACCCTCGAGCTCGAAGAAGAAGAAGCCGAGAAAGCAGAAGGAAAAGAGTGCCTCATCTTCTAAACCTAGGAAATAAAAAGCACCTGCCACTCCTACAACCTCGGAACATTCATCTCCAGAAGCCACATCGCCACCAATTTCTCAACAGCAAGAAGGTAATTATTTTTTCCCCTTTAATTTTTTTTATCACATTATGTCACCTCGCATGCCGAATTGCATATTTGTACAGAAATGGTTATTGGCAGCGGACTACGAGCACCACCTTCCACTCGGGTCAATGGCAAAGTCCAAGACGCCAGAGAGCATAGCTCCTCTGACGACAAAAGGGAAAGAAAAGGTCAACAAAAATGAAAAGTCATCTTTGAGGATATCCCGACAAGCTCGCCTCCTTCTTAACGTCAAACTGTGAGCCACCCTGATCCATCCAAGGAGACGACCACTTCTTCTTAGGGACCGAACCAGGTTGATAAAGACGAGGAGCTTTTCGCACTCCTTAACCAACTGTCGGAGAAGGCTGGTATGAGCATGACCTTCATTGATCACTTCACTTCTGAAGAAGGCTGGGTGAGGATGAAGCGACGATCAGCTAAGGTTGCCTTCGGTTCGATGATGAGGATATTGGCAAATGTATGCATCTTTTATATTCTCTTTTCAACGCATTTTTTTATGGTATTGATGTGTTATATTTTCAGACTGCTGCAGCTGCTGTCTTGATGCATTATCCGGTCCTCGAATGTATGGAAAAGGCTAAAAAAGTTGATGAAATAACCTAAGCACTCGAGGATTTGGAGAAGGCTCGCGAGAAAGAGAAAAAATCCTTCGCATTGAAGGATCAGCAGCTATGCGAGGATCTGGCCAAGGAAAAGCTCGAAAAGGAAAGCTCGAGGAGAAAATTAAAGAACTTGAGAAGACAATCTCCAAGCATCCGGATATCCTAGAGAAAGCAATGACGGAAGCGGCTCACAAGGCTACAGAAGAGTTCAAGGCCACCGACGACAAGAAGCTCGAAGAAAAAGCCAGTGATATCACTTCGTCAACCATAATATATAATATCTTCTATGAGCATCCGGATTTTGACTTTTCCATCCTCGATACAGATGTGGTCGAGCTTGTCCAGAGTTGGAAGGAAGCCGAAGTCGCCAAAACTGGAGATGGTGGAGTGAGCACATCTACATAGCTTTTGTATATTTTTTGTTTAAGTTTCAGAACAATGTGAGCTTTTATCCCTTTGTAATACTTTGCTTGCATATGGATGCGAGCCTTTATCAATGAATGCTCTTTTTATTAAATGTTTATTCCTGTAAAATAATTTAAAACACTATATTGTAATATAAAGATATATAATTTAACCAAGTAGTCAACCACTAGGTGACTGATCGGTACAATATTGCGATTCGAATCCAACACACTTAAAATGGTTGTGTCAGGATAGGTTAGGTCGCTTAAGAAAATAGCAAGTATGAGTGATGCAAACTCAATACTGTTTTTCAAAAGTTCCATGGAAAAATGTAAATATAGCAATATATCACATCGAACAATGAACGTTTTGCTTAGTTACTTTGTTGCTTGAAGAGGGAAATTGCGTAATACGATATGCTAAGACATGAAACGAGGAGAAAATCCTAAGATTTTAAGAAATTTTAGAAATTTTTAGCAATTTTTAGTGATCTAACATTCCAACTCCTCTAAACGGACATTTACATAGTCCCTTAGGAAGCGAGTAGGAGATAATATTCTGATCCCATTGCCCCCTGAGTTTTATGGTGTTCGAAGACTGTCATAAAACTATAAAAAATAAACCAAATTGAATAATCAAAGAGAAGACATCCTTATTGATTAATGCGATGAATTTCGAATAATGAATGTCGAATAATGAATGACGAACAACGAATGATGAATTCAAGTAGATATATTTATTGACGAATGACGAATAACGAATACAAGATACCCCACGAATGATGAATACAATATGTCCCATGAATGACGAATACAAGATATCCCATGAATGACGAATACAAGATGCCCCCCAGGTTGTTGAAAATATATGAAAATATACATGAAGATTTACTGATAATAGCGACGAAGTTGTTTTGCGTTCTAGGCATGCTCGATCTTTTGTCCCTCAGTGCAAGCTAACTTATATGTCCCAGGTCGAATGATAGTATCAATAACATATGGTCCTTCTTAAGAGGGTCCAAATACACCAGCACCATGCTCTTTATTATTAGGTAGGTCTTGCCGAAGAATAAGGTCACTAACTTCAAATCCTCTTCTTTTGACTTTAGAGTTATAATATCGAGTAGTGCGCTATTGATATGATACGATTCGAAGCTGAGAATGCTCGTGCCTTTCTTCTAAAAGATCAAGCTCAATCCTCATTAGTGCTTTATTGTGATCTTGCTCATAGGTTGATCATCATAGAGTACTCGCACCAATTTCAACTGGAACTATTGCTTCATATCCATAAGCTAAAGAGAATGGATTCTCTCCAGTACTGGTTTGTTGAGTGGTGCAATAAGCCCATAAAACTTTAGGGAGTACTTCTGGCCAAGCTCCTTTATGCTCTTCCAACTTCGTCTTTATATTCTGTTTAAGTATTTTATTTATTGCTTCAACCTGTCCATTGGCCTGTGAATGAACAACAGCGGAGAAATTCTTCTTGATGCCTAAGTTGTTACAGAAGTTACGGAACTCATCGCAATCAAATTGTTTCCCATTATCAGAAATTAAGGTATGCAGTATACCATAACGGCAGATTATAGATTTGTAAAAAAAATCTATCATCTTCTTTGCGGAAATGGTATTCAAGGCTTCAGCTTCTTTCTACTTGGTGAAATAATCAACTGCGACCACCGCATACTTCAATCCACCTCGCGCCAATGGAAGCATTCCGATAATATCAATTCCTCATACTGCAAATGGCCATGGTCTAGTCATTAGAGTGAGAGGAACATGCAGCATTATATGAATAGTTGCAAATCGTTGACATTTGTCACACCTCATAGTAAATTCTATTGTATCATTTTTCATAGTTGGCCAAAAGTACCATTGTCTGAGAACCTTGTTCGCAAGTGCCTACCCTCCAGAATGATTTCCACATATTCCTGTAAATTTCCCTCATAATGTAGTATGCTTTTTCTTCATCGACACATATAATAATGATGCACTAAAACTTCTTATCATAGATAACATAGTGAGCTACTTTCATTCGAAGTCACTTTGCGTCGTCTTTGTTTTCGGAGAGATCGCCATTTTCTATATACTTCATTATAGGATACATCTACGATGATTTTTTGTCAACCGTCATAGCTATTTGGGACTCTGCTTCGAAACTTAGTTTTTTAAGAAACTCGACAGGGACCACTTTTAGTAATTCGACATCTTTTGTTGAGGCGAGCTTAGCTAGAGCATCTGCCCGAGTATTCTTAATGCGAGGAAGAAGTTGAATGTTATAAGCAGTGAATATCGAGAATAATCTTTGTACCTCCTATAAATAAGCTATCTTTCTCTCTCCTCTTGCTTGATACTCGCTGATCACTTGACAAACGACCAGCTAGGAATCACTATATACCTCAATCATTTCGACCTTTATTTCTTGCGCGAGTTTTAGCCTGGCTATCAGTGCTTCATATTCTACCTCATTATTCGATGCTGGAAATTTGAAGCGAAGTGCACAATGAATATTGTGCCCTTCAGGACTGATTAGTACTAAGCCTGCACCAGCTCCACTCTCGTTCGATGATCCATCGATGTAAAGCTTCCACAATCTTGATAAATCTGTAGCAAGTTTTTTGATTACTTCTGTGGGAAGATTGACATCATATGTGAATTCCGCAATGAAATCTGCAAGACCTTGCCCTTTAATTGTCATGCGAGGTTGAAAATCAATGTCAAACTGACTCAACTCAACTGCCCACTTAAGTAGTCATCTTGAAGCCTCGGGATTTTGCAGAACCTACTTTAATGAAAAATTCATGAAAACTTTGATGGTGTGCACATGAAAATAAGGTCGAAGCTTCCTGGATGCGACGATGAGTGCTAATGCCAATTTCTTCATCTCTGGATATCTTGTTTTGGCATTAAGTAGTCTTTTACTTATGTAGTACACATGTCGTTGTATCTTTTCTTCTTCTTGAATTAACACAGCCCTTGTCACATATTTAGAAACAGCGAGGTATAAATATAATTCTTCCCCTGGATTTGGCTTTGACAAGAGTGGAGGAGAACCTAAGTGTGCTTTTAATTCTTGAAACGCCTACTCGCATTCTTCCATCCACTCGAACCTCTTCGAACCCTTCAGTATTTCAAAGAATGGTTGGCATTTATCCGTTGACCTGGATAAAAATCGACTCAATGCGGCCACTCTTCTTGCCAGGCTCTACACATCTTTGGGTTTGCAGGGGGATTGCATATCGATTAATGCTTGTATCTTCTAAGGGTTAGCCTCGATTCCTCGCTAGTTGACCATGAACCCCAGGAACTTTCCAGATCTTATCCCGAATACGCATTTCTGGGGATTTAACCTCATTTGATATTTTCAAAGAATTTTGAACATTTCATCAAGATGTTGTACGTGATCTTCTACTTTCTTCGACTTAACCGTATGTCATCGACATAAACTTCCATTGTCTTGCCAATTTGTCTTGCAAACATCATATTGACGAGACACTGATAAGTTGCTCCTGTGTTGATGAGTCCAAAGGGCATCTTCTTGTAACATTACAATCCTCGGTCAGTTATGAACAAAGTATGCTCCTCATCTAGCTTGTACATGGGGATTTGATTATATCCAGAGTATGCATCTATGAAGCTTAAGAGCTCATGCCCTGACGTCGAATCTACAAGTTGGTCGATTCTCAGAAGAGGAAAACTGTCCTTTGGGCATGCTTTGTTGAGGTCGGTAAAATCGATACAAGTTCTCCACTTTCCGTTGGGTTTCTTTACTAAAACTGGGTTTGCAAGCCAGTTTGGGTAAAAGATTCCCTAATGAATCCAATTTCGAGCAGTTTCTCTACCTCCTCTTTCAATGCAACATAGCGTTCTAGATTCATGGCTCTCCTTTTTTGCCATACAGGCTTCTTTGTTGTATCTATATTAAGGCGATGACACATGATACTCGGATCAATTCCCACCATATCCGAATGTTGCCATGTGAAGATATCCAAGTTTGATTTCAGAAAAGCAATCAATGAAGCTCGCACAGATTCTGGAAGTTTTGTTCCAATTTTTAGAACCTCCGAAGAGCTATCAATTGGCAAGTCTTCTATAGGTCTAGTTTTGACCTCTTCATCGATTTCTCTAGGGTCGAGGTCTTCAATTGACTCCCTTGTTGCTTCTCCTGACGCTTCCCTTGATGCTTCTCCTTGTAGTTGGACCATCATTGTGCGAGGTGTTATATCTTTTGTTGCGAGCTTTATTGAGTTATTATAACAAGTCCTCGCATCATATTAGTTGCCTCGCACTTCGCCTACTCTATGTTGAGTTGGGAACTTCATAGCGAGGTGGTAGATTAGAATAACCGCTCAAAGCTCCCTCAGTATTGGTCTTCCTAGTACAACATTAAATGCAGAGGGACAATCCACCACTAAGAATTGGGTCATTATCGTTGAAACCCTAGAGTAAGTTCCAATGTTGACCATTAACTCAATCATGCCCCTAGGCATTATACTATTACCAGTAAATCCGTAAAGTGGAGTGACAGCGGGCTTTAGGTCGCTTTCACTCAAACCCATCTTCTTGAAGGCGTCATAGTAAAAGATGTTGACGGTGCTTCCATTATCGACCAATACTCGCCATAGCTGCATGCTTCCACAGTTGATCTATATGACCAACGCATCATTGTGTGGGTAATGGACCTCCTTGGCATCTTACTCTATGAAGGTAATGTCCATATCTGGTACCCGTTGAAGCTTTCGTGGTCGCTACTCGAGATGCATGACATTAGCTAATGGTTGATGTCAGGTTTCTCACACGTACCTATCCTACGCTCTCTTAGAATCTCCAACAATGTATAGTCCTTTGAAAATAGTTCGCACCTCGCATTGAATTTCTGGAGGTCGCTGTTAGTTTTCTTCTCGCCTTTCATTGTTCTGTTTAGTGTACTGCCGCAACCGCCCTTCTTTAATTAATCTTTCGATCTCATCTTTCAGGCAAAGCAGTTATTGGTATCGTGTCCAATGTCATTGTGATACCCACAAAACTTACTGGGGTCGTGCCTTGCTCTATCTCTTTTCATCGGTTCCGGTTGATGATACCGCTCATGTTAGTTTGTGACCGCATAGATATGATCTATGGGTGCGTTCAGTTCAGTATAGTTATTGAACCTCATGGGAGCTCTTGGAATCTCCTATTTTTTCTGTTTAGGCTTCTTCTCAGTTGATTGTTCATTACTCCTTTTGTTCGACTTCTTGTCATTATTGTTATTGTTTGTGGTCGCATCTTTAGCAGCATCCTTTCCTCCTCTCTTTGTCGTCTTATGAAGATTTTCGCGTGAAAATTCCACCTTTAGATGTCGACCAACTCTTCGATAGAAGTCTTCAAGGGTTTTACATTCTCGCTCTAGTAACTCTTCCTAGAGTTTAGTCTCTGGCTGTACCCCAACCATCATTAGAGTTAAAACTCCTCCCTCAAGTGGGTTATTGACCTTTGCCAACTCTAAGGCAAAACAATTTAGGTAAGATCGTAGAGTTTCCTCCCGGCCTTGCCGAATAGCAGATAGACTGACCAATGGAACAGTAAAATTCTTTATGGCCTGGAATTGCCTCAAGAATGCAGTTTAAAGCTGTTGCCAGGACGAGATTAAACCAGACTTAAGTCCTCGGAACTGTTTCTTCGCTACTCCTATGAGAGTACAACAAAGCATCTACAACATGCGAGATCATCAACACGATGAAGTACCATCAGGTCACTGAAGTGATCCATATGGTCCTGTGGATCAGTTTTCCCATCAAAAGTGTTTATGGTGGGAAGTTTAAATCTAATAGGTAAAGTGGCAGCTCGAACCTCCTTGCTGAATGGTGATTGACGATACCCATCAGCAATCTCATCGTCCCAGCCAGCAAGTGCATCTAATGTAATCCTCAAATTATGAACATCAATGTTCAGAGGGAGAACATTCTCTCTTACTGGTGGTAGGAGTGGCCTCTGGTTATTATCACGATATAAGGCGGGTTGGTTAGGCAGGGTCTGCTATGACCTTAGGGATTCCAATGAAATAGTGTGACAAGATTGACTTCGGTCATTGTGATGCGATGTGGATCGCTCCTGACTACGTCGCTGATCTAGATGTTGTCTCAGGTCTGTAGGATTCTGTCAAGATTCCCTACTGATCCTTTCAAAGACACTCCTCGATTGACGTATTTGCTCATTGTCTAGACAATCACGATTGATGGTCATTCTCTGGGAAGGTTGTCCATGATCATGATCAGTGCTCGAACTTTCAGTTACAGATTCCAGAGGGAAGTCTATGACCTTGCCTTTTCCTTTGAAGATGCGATCTCCATGACGCTCCTGTCGGGTTTTAAGCTGGTCGCGATTTCTTTTCTCCAGGATCTGAATTCCTCTCTCAGGTTGTTAAACAGGACATTCTCTGGGACATCCGTGTAGTAATGGAATCACCATCTGTCCCTCAGCAAGTCGTCGTAGAGAGTCATTAATCTGACTAGTGATTTGCTAAAGGTTCACCAGTGCCGCCTCTATACGATCCTGTCTTTGGACAATATTTTCTGGCGCGATCGTGGCAGGTTAATCCTGAGCAGGATCTACTTGCGCAGTAGTAGTACTTTGGGGATTATTTTGGCTAGTTCTGGTGTTTCTTGTAATATTTCTAGTTTTTGCCATTGTTGAAAAAAGCGGAATTGACAATCTTTTCTGCTGGAATAACCTTCCTTCTAGCGCCAATTGTTGACGGAGATTTTGTCAACAATAAATTTTGGAAATTACAAGATATGGCTTGTGTGTGAAAAGGTTTGATGAATCAAAGCAAGTTAAGAGACACGAATTTTATAGTGGTTCAGTCCCAAAAATGATGAGCCTACATCCACCGTTTTTCACTATTTTCTGGAGAATTACAAGAGTTTTGTTAAGTCTCAAGGTTAAAATTCTAAGAGCTAAAATACAGAGTGTTGTCCAGAAAGAATAAGTAAAAGTCCAAAGTTCAAAAGATCAAAAAAAGATCCCCTACAACTACATTGAACTCCCTTTATATAGGTGAGGGTAGCTCAATGTTTCCCAATTGTGAGAATGGGTAACTGTATAATCAAAAAATACAATTTGAGTAACAATATAACTGGGTAATAACTTAAATAAGATGACTGGTCGATCTTGAAAAAAAAACTTTTGTTTCCCTTTTTTTGTAGATTACCCATTTGACAAAGCTTAGTCTAGTTTCTTTTTTCATTCTGGTCGCACTTAACTCATTCAGAAGAGGTCTCACTTTATTCAGAGGGAGGTCGCATTCGACTTACTCGGAAGAGGTCGCACTTATCTTACTCGTGCAGCCTGACACGTCCTCTTATTCGCTTAACTTTCCCTTTTTGGCATTGACCATCATCTAGTTCTTTAAACCACACAACATAAAGTATTGGTAATTAATTAAAAGTCAAACTAAACAAAAATATAGTTAATCTACACATGAACATTTTTTAATGTTTACGAAATACTAGTATTAACTTTAGCTACTCTACCAGATGATTAGCTCGATCACTCAATTCTTAATTAACTTCCCCTAAATTGGGAATTTTGGCCTTAATAGCATGTTCCATGTGAAAACCAAGCTAATAATTTTAGACTTTTGACTTTAGCTTCTATTTATCTTTCTCCACTCTAAAATTGGAAACTTACTAATTAGTAAATAGGATACCATCATACCGTCTACTTGAACCATGCACAAACTTAGGCTCTCATTTTTCACCCACTTTTCTCTTAGTTAGACTAGCTAGGCCCCTGTTTCTTAATTGCCATTAAAACAATTGCAAAGATTCATATAAAGAAGCACTTGTAAAGGAAAGCAAAATTTACCATCAGCAGTCACGTAACAAATTGAGGAGAGTATAAGTGTGTCATAGCCTGTAAGGTTGTGGTAAATAAGGTTAATTTCACTTATGGCACTACAAGAAAGCAGACTTTTATCGACGGGCTATATAAAATCCGTCAGAGTAATGTATATTTGCCGACGCATTGGGCTGAAATTCGTCGGTAAAAGTTGTCCAGAAAATCCAATTATGGGTACTCTATGCCGACGGGCCCGCATCAGTATATTTGTCATTTATCAATGGATAATTTATTTTCCATCGGTAAAAGGATATTGAAAAAAACACGTGTCACCTTACCGCAAAAAGAATTATCGTTTGGTGCCTATTATTTTTTTATGCAAAATTAAAGAATTTTTAAGGTACCTTTGCCAAGGGAGAGTCTTTATTCTGTCAGGGAAAGTTAACAAAATAATTAATAAAAAACTTTTACAACGAAATGCTATTCCCCTCTTTCCCTTAGTCTCAATTTAGCTGCAGTCCCTTTTTTTCTCCTTTCTCTCATCGCTCACAGCCTCTCTCTCTCTATCTCTCTCTCTCTCTCTCTCTCTCTCTTTCTCGCCGCCCCTTTCTCTTTCTTCCGCCACTCTTCCCTCACCGTCACTCCTTCCTTACTGTCCCTCTCTTTTCCGTCACCCTCTCTCTTTTGCTCTCGGTTCCTCTCTCTTTTGCTTGGTCTCAGTTTTTTTTGCTTGGTCTTTTGGGCTCGTGGTCTCCTTTTCTCAGTGATCTTGTGGTTTGAAAGGTAAGTGCTTCTGAAACTGATTTTGTGTATTTATTTTTTTTTTAATTTTATGATTTGTGATAATTTTGTGATATTCTTGTGTGATATATGTCTTGGATCTGATTTCTGATATGGTTACCAATCAGGTGATATTCTTGTGTTATCTTTTTATGATACTTTTAGTTTTTGTTTTGTTAATGATGATACGAAAATTTCCTCTGTTACGAAAACTGCCTGATGGATGTCGTCGTATGATTCATCAGTATACCGCTAGCAAGTTTTGCCAAAGAGGAGTACAATGGTGTGTCATTTTGAGGGATTGTCACTGTTTTTAGCTAGTCTTAGATTATCCTAATAAGGTAGAGTTTCTGATTACTCATTTGTTTGTGCATTTTCATATATAAAGTCTCGTGATAATTAAATTTTTAATTATATTTTGATATGTATATCAATATGCCCTGAAGATGTGACCACCAATTTAGCATATACACTATTGGAAATCTGATTTGTGATCACGAGATATGTTCTAGAAATTGTAATATTAGTTATTGATGACTCTTGATATGCATGATTAGAACTTCAATTTGGTACTCCACTAATATGATTATTTTTGTGAAAATGACTAAATAAAATGAATATGGAACTGATGTGCAATATGCTTCAGCATATGAGATTGATAGAATGGCCATGGGCTGTATACTTTGGAATGATTCCAGAATCTGGTGCCATGTTACGCCTCTTTGGGTACTGTTATGTTGTTTATTTATGCGGGCATATGAGCCAAACTTTATGAATGAGCCCTGTCTTGGCGGATTTTATTGCATGATTACATAACTAAAAAAGATAATAGTTATTGTACATTTTCTTATAAATCTATTCTTATGTATGACATTATTGAAATGTTAGCATCACCAAGTTTTTTGAATTAATTGAGTAGAAATATATGGGTTTATAAAGTGTTTATAAAGCCAGCGATGCATTATTTAATAAAACCAATTAGGTGAGTAATCATAAATTTTAGTAAGCATAGTTTTTCTTGTTTACCTAATGTTGGGACCTTTGGATTTTATTTGCCAAATACTGTATATTGGTTCTTGAAAATAATGTCTTTTTATGCTACCCTAAACTTTGAATTACAGTACATTAAAGTTTGAATTCATTTTAGGTCAGACCTAAATATATTTGATTCGATTTACTATTTTAAGTAGCCCATTTAGTTTTTAAATATGCCCATTTTCACAATAGTGTCTCTTCGTTAAGCATATTAGACCCTTAATTGAGAAAATATTTATGTATTATACCAAAAAGGAAAAATGATCATGACATATGTCCAATGTGGGGTTTCGGGTTTGGATGTATGAGTTATGTTTTCTATTTTTACTCACTGGTATCTATTGATTATTGTGTATTTTGGATATTATACTTACTTTTATGTTTGTTTAGTTGATTTTTTTTCTAGTTTTTATAGTTATCTATATATTTTAGTTTTATATCTAATTTGTATTATAATGTAGGTGATTTTATTATGGAAATGTGCACACACTTGGCACCAAGTGTTGTATGTGCACATATATGCACGCACTTAATATTAAGTACCGTGTGTGTAGCTTGTTAAACATAATTTTTGGAACATGTGTTCATCATTTTAGTGCACCAAAATGTGTAATAAAATATTGAACACTAAAAAAAGAGGGGGGGAACTTGTACCATCTTTTGAAGGATCCTTAGTGGTTAGGATCCCCTAAAAGCGGTATAAGTTCCTCCCTTTTTTTTGACACTTAAAATTTTTTCCCTTAAAAATTTTAGATTTCATAATATACATAATAATTTTTAATATTAGATTAAAATCATAGTAAATAAAAATTGTGTATTAAATAAAAAATAATCAGATGATACCTAAAATGATAAAACACCCTTATAAGACATAAAACATGCTAAATTTCCCAAAATAACCCTAGAGTACACGAGATACCAATAAAAGATGTAGATTTTCCGAAATACCTCTATGACACTCAATACATCCCTAGAAGATCCGAATTTACGAAAAGGGTCAGAGCTCCTAAAATACCCTTAGAGCACCCGAGATAGCGGTAGTAAATGTAGAATTCCCAAAATATCCCCAAGATACTCGATACATGTTCCCTTTTTTATTGGTTGGCACTTAAAATATTATCACTTAAAATTGTAGATAATATAAAACATAAAATGACAAAATACCGTAATGAGACATAAATGTATAGAATTCCAAATACCACTAAAAGACCTGATGCACCCATAAATGATCCCAAAATTATTAAAATACCCCTACGAGTCCCAATACACTCTTAGAAGACCTGAAATTATAGAAACACCCATAGAAGAGTTAGAATCCCCAAAATACTCCTAGGAGTCCCGTTAGACCCCTAGGAGACTCAAATTTATGAAAATACCCCCAGAAGAGTTAGAATTCCTAAAATATCCCTAGGAGTCTCAGTACACCCCTTGAAGTCCCGAAATTACAAAAATATCCATAGAAGAGAATAATCGATCTATAGTTATTCTGTTGGTTGATGATTTCTTTTCAAATATGTACGCTTATCAACTATCTTTAATATATACATGATTTCTTTTATGCACGAAAGAAATTACCTTAGACCCGTTCAGGAGTCGGTGAGAGATTATGTATCTCGATATCGACTTCTGAATTGTCTCATTTGGACAATTTGGGATTGCACATTATGTGTTGTCGTTTGCTTATAAACATTGTTTTCTGGTCGAGTTCTGGTGGTATCTCCTTGTGTTCTCCAAGTGTGTACATATATGTAGCACACTTAGGAGAACTGTGGGGAGTTGCTGCTAGAATTTCAGCATGAACGGAACAATATTTGAGTGAATGATGGACCACATAACAAAGTAATCTTAAATGGGATAAGGCGTTACCTTTTAGTAGTGGAGTGATAAGGTGGATTTAGGACACATGCACATGCAAGCACTTGCAAATTAGCTATATATATGCCTACATGTCATTGTATGTGCTCTTTACCGATAATTGTTCTTTGCTATATGTCGACAATATAAGATAGACATCGACAAGAGTTAGATAAGCATAAGGAATCGATTTTCAGCTCAGTTTAGAAATGGTGTTAAGGCTTTTATTAAGAGATCAAAAGTACTTGTCAACGACAAAGGTAAGGTGAGATGTCCATGTAGAAGATATTTGAATGGGAAATTCCAAGACCCAAATATAGTGGAACAACATATAGTTGAGAAGAGCATTGAACAGTCCTATAGTATATGGTCATATTACGGAGAATCATTTCTAGCAATAACTGCAGAAAGCGAAGACGAAGGGAATGAGATGCATGATCTTATGGCTGATATTGCTGGAGTAAGTGGACCAAATCATGAAGTTAATCCAAACTTGAATGACATCCTGATAGATGGCAATTAAGACTCAGACAAGTTTACCAAGTTATTTGAGGAGATGGAGAAAGAGTTGTATCCTGGGTGCACAAAGTTCTCATCACTTAACTTTTTAGTTAAGTTGATGCATTTGAAAGTCCTCAACAAGTGGAGTAATAAATCATTTGATATGTTACTCAAATTGTTACTTGAAGCATTTCCAGATGGGACTAATTTACCTGGATCGCACTATGAGGCTAAGGCAAATTTACGTGATATCGGTCTTAGATACGAATTAATTCATAAATGCAAGTACGATTGTGCAATATTTTGGAAGGAGAACTCAGAGTTAAACAGTTTTCCAGTATGTGGTGAAAGCCATTTGGAAGTAGAGAAAAAAAGTACCGAAGAAAGTGACGAGGTATTTTCCCATTACACCCTGATTGAAGCGGTTGTATAGTTCTCAGCATATTACAAAGGCTATGAGATAGCATGATTTAGGAAGGCCAAAAGAAGATGGTGTTTTGAGACTTCCTGCAGATGGTCTTGCCTGGAAGGAGTTTGATCGAAAATATCCTTCATTTGCAGCAGATCCACGAAATGTCCGATTAGGGTTGGCAACGGATGGATTTAACCCATTTGGGAATATGAGCACTGCTTATAGCATGTTATGGGGATTTTTTCCCTAAAAAGCAGATTTTCAGTTTTATCCTTTTGAGTATAAACAACTATCTCTTATATGAAATTATGATATTTACTAGATTAAACTATCTTAGTTAAATAGTTTATTCATCTGAAAAAAATTCTATGACTTTATATGTGTATAAAGAAACAAACATGATTAAGTATTAATTATGGGGAGACTTGTTTCTTTATCTAAGTCTAAATGTAGCTTACAATCTGTAAATAAACATGAAATACTTTATTTACTATAGGTTGTAGTGTTTGTCTATCTCAATAGGAATGATATGTCTCAAATCATTGAAGTATCTAACTTCTGATAGAAACACTAATACAACATAAACAAGTTATATGTATTAAACTGGACCAGGTAATATAAAAAATTAGAGTACCGTAACTCAATTCTTATATTATCACAAACTAGCTCTTAGCATTTAAATCTTAATCATTGATGTTTGACTGGACTTGCTTTCATGGGTTATAGCTTTTGATTTGTTAAAAGACTAATCTCTATGAAGTTAGAGGTGAACTCTGGCATATTGGAGGTTATGTTTTATGAATTGATGGGAACACCAAATAGTTAAGGACACTATACATTAATGCCACTTTAGGTTCTTTCAAGTTTCATGGAATTATTAAATCTAAGATCTTTGTATTCACTTTGTGAATTGGTTGATAATTTTGTCTAAATGGCCATTGAGAATAAAATTATCGACAACATTATTCCTTGATAGAAAGATGGTAACTTAAAGGTAAATAGGTGTTGGAGGGGTATTACGGTAATTTTACCTATCCAACTTCGGCATTGTATAGGGATTATATATATATGGTATAGAATATGCTAGATGGATCGGTTAATCAAGGTTAGTTGATTAAATCTCTATAAAAGGCATGACATTTAATCTAAGAGTGCAATATTCAGCCTTTAGTGGAGTGTCCCCTTTACTAATAATATTTATATAAATACTATAATAAGAGTTATTATGTATTTATCATATTATTGGAACTTAGATTATTTGGATCCATTAGGTCCCTTGTCTAGCTCAATTAAGCTTATAAATTGGTTGATGGTATTTGTGAAATTAGTTTCATGAAACTTTATAAAATAATGATTCTACACAGAAGTTGGTATTTTTATAAATAAGTTTTATGAGTTGGGCATATTTATAAAAATACACCCAAAGCCCAAATTGGAGAACAAGCCCAATCCTAATTGGACTAAGGTTAGCAGTTTTGGGTCCTATATATATAAGATATATGAGAGAAAAAAGTACACAGTAACTCTAAGAGAGTCACACGCATAGAACAGGGAGAGAGAAAGATTTCGGCCAACCTAGGCTAAGTGAGAAGAGAAAAAGTTTCCTACTATCTCACTGTCCCATCTCACGTCCCAGTATTCCATAGGATCAAGAAGGCATTCTTGATCATTCTCCAATGAAAGTTTCGACTTGATGCCCACTCGCTTCATCAACCAAGAGCAAGAGCATAGAAAAGAAGATCTAGGATTAGACTTCTAGGATTAGAGGTTTGATCACCATCAATAAGGAGATCAAGGAGGAACACACTACATTAGGTAAACTCGAATCTCTTCTCTAGGGTTTTTTTATCTAGATTTGATTTATGTTGTACATGATCCTGTATATGATGCATGTATGTTATATGGTTATGAAAACTATTTTCATGTAAAGTTTTAAAACCTAAATCCTTTATTTTTTCTGCGACGTTCATGATATGATCATGTATTTTCAATATCTACATGCATGCATGATTTTCCTAAGTGTTAGGCCAATTTACCAACGCTTGTGTCCAATTATACTTGTTCCGTATAACCTGCTACCCTGGAAGTACATGAAAACGGACTCAATGATATTATCTCTCCTCATCCCTGGTCTTGCTACCCCTAGGAAGGACATAGACATCTTCTTGAGGCCTTTGGTTGATGAGTTAAAGGAATTGTGATTGAATGGTATTGAAACGAAGGATGCAGTAAGTGGTAACATATTCTGTATACAGGTTGTAGTGATGTGGTCCATCAATGATTATCCAGCACATGCCTTAATGTCAGGGTGGAGTACAAAAGGATATAAAGCCTGCCCAACTTGTAATAAAGAAACTCCATCTGTGGGAATCTGAAGTAAGGTAGCATATATTGGGTACAGATGCTTTCTTCCGATGAATGATAAAATGAGGAGGAGTAGACAATATGATGGTCAATATGACTTAAGGCCGCCTCCTAACAAGTACTTTGGAGATGATATTTTGAGTCAATTAGAGCACTTACAGATCAGGTTGCCTGGGAAACACAAAGATTATGGCGGAGTGAAGAGGAAATGTACTACAGTCGAGCTAAATTGGTTGAAAAAAAGCATTTTTTTCAAGCTTGACTATTGGCGGTACTTGTTACTGAGACATAATTTAGATGTCATGCACATCTAGAAAAATATATGTGATAGTATCTTGAGAACTCTCTTCAGCATCGAGGGGAAATCAAAAAAACACAGATAAGTCTAGACTTGATCTTGTAGATATGAATATTCGTAAGGAGTTACATTTAAACAAAGTGGGAAACAAGTGGAAGAAGCTACATGCTACTTACACTCTAAGTCCTAGGGAGCGAAAAAAGTTCTGTCAATTTATCAAGTCAGTCCGATTTCCTAATGGGTTTTGCTTCCAACTTAGCAAAAAATTTGAATGAAATAGAAGACAATACATCTAGTTTTAAATTATATGACTGTCATGTCTTTGTTCCAACGTCTTCTATCTGCTGGAATTAGACCATATTTGAAAAAGGAAATCTGGGGGACTATCACTGAGTTGTGTTTTTTTTTCCAAAAGCTTTGTGTACGCACATTGAATGTGGCCGATCTAGAAAAGCTATAAAAAAATGTTGTAACCATATTAGCTAAGTTGGAAAGAATATTTCCACCCGCTTTCTTTGATATAATGATTCACTTGATTCTCTATTTACCAGAAGAGGCAATACAGGGTGGACCCATTTATTTTCGATGGATGTACTCAATTGAGCAGGCCATGGGAGTTTATAAACAGTATGTTTAAAATCGGGCATGTCCAGAAGGGTCTATTTCTGAAGCGTATGTCGTTACAGAGGCGCTTACATTTTGCTCTATGTATTTGCGGGGTGTCAAAACTCGAATCAATCGATCCAATTGTAATGAAATTGCTGTTGATGCTCAACCAAATCACATATTATCAGTCTTTAATTCTGTTGGTCACCCACTGGGCAAAAAAGACATTACTATTCTTAATCCTTCTGATCCGCTTAAAGCTGAGTTATACATAATGAACAACTGCCCGGAAGTACAAAAATATCTTGAGTAAGTATTTTATATCCTTCTATGCTTTTTGTTCAATATTATTAGAACTTACCTAATGTATGATACTACATATATGTAGTGAGCATATGAGAGAGTTAGAGGCTAAAGGTTGTGCAAACCTAGAACAACAATAAGAAGTTGAGTTTCCTGCATAGTTTAAATCTCAAGTAAGCTTTTCTTGTATAATTTCCTAAATTTCGCTAATCTTTGCACCAAATTATGTATTATCTAATGATTTTTTTATATTAGATAAATCAATTACGAATATCAAGTTCAGATAAGCTCAGAAATAAATTGTATGCATTGGCTAGTAGATCCAACTTCTCAAATTCCTCCTACCCTAGTTATGTGGTGAATGGGGTAAAGTTTCTAGTTGATAAGCGTGACAGTAAACGCAACTCCCAGAATTGTAGTGTCCATGTTCCTGGATCTGATGGGAACTACTACTATGGAATACTGGAACAAGTTCTAGAGTTGTCATATATTAAAGGGTGCAACGTGGTATTGTTTAGATGCAAGTGGTTCAACACTAATCCGAGAAAAAAAGGGATTCAGCTAGACGAACAATTCACAAGTATATACATAGGTGCTTACTGGTACAAAGATGACCCATTTATACTTGCATCATAATCAGACCTGATTTATTACACCAATGATGATAAGAATGGGCCATTGTGGAAACTTGTTAACAAGTATAGCCTCGAAACATATGGGACTTTCTAGATGCGGTAGATGTTTCTAATATTGTATCAACAATCACCGATGTTCCTATTTTGCAAGAAGTGAATTCTTTGTCATTCCAATTGTGGGTTGAGCTTCCGGAAATGGAAAATGTTCAATTTCATCAGGAAGACGTTGAACCAGATGAAGTTGAAAATATTGATGACCTGATCTGTCAAGCTCGTGTTGTGACCCCTAATGACTTCTTAGATGATGATAATGAGTTTGAAGATGATACTTTAGAGGAATACAATGATGAAGTAGTTGAACTTGATGACGATAGTGATACAAGTTCTGAAGAAGAAAATGAAATATCTGATAACGTAACATAATTTTATATTCTAGTGTATGTAGAGTTTTGAAAATTTTGTGTTTATTATTTTTTATATTGCTATGTAACGTTTCTAAACTATGATAATGTTTTTTTTTTTGTAAGATGTCTAGCCACGGGAGCACTCCTCTAGCAACTAGTGCTGTCTCTGGTTCCAACTCTAAAGATGATAGACATGATCCAAAGGGAAAGAAGGTTAGGGAAGAGACGAGAGGTTGTTCGGTCGAAAAGGAATTTAGGAGGCTTAAGACTGACCGATTGAAGGTTGAGTTTTGTGAGAAAACAGGGAAACCTATCTTGGATCATGGCAAAATATTGTTGAACATTCTTGCCAAGACAATTAGAGACACCATCTTAGCTTCCACTCCAACATGGAAAGATGTGAAGAAAGAAGACATTGAGCTCATCTTGAACCGGATGGAGGTGAGTGAGTTCCCTAAAAGATTATTTTAAGTTATTTTAATAAAAACCTTTATTAATAATTGTCTATTTTAATTTCGCAGGTGAAGTTTGATTATTCTCGGTCCGATGCACTCTTCATAGACTCTATTGAGCAGTCCATGATGCCATATTTATGGGATTGGTACAATATGATGTGGAATCATTTTACGAAAATAGGGGGTAAGAGGGATATGACTTTTATTATGGCCCATTCGTTCCAGGACGTTTCCTTTGGTTCGTTGGATTTTTTTTTTGGTTGTTTTGGTTTTTCAGGGTTTTGGGTTATTTACCTTGTTTTTCCAAAAAAAAAATTAATTATTAAGAATAAATTATAATCAATGATGAAAATAACAACTTGTGTATTTTTGCAAAAATTCTCGACACAGAACTCAGAAAATCGGTCTAAGCAATTGTATCCGCCTACACAGGGCTCGTCTAGCATGATTAGCCAGATGAAGACAAAGGTTAGAAAGTCAAGCATATTCTCTAATCAGTATAAAATATACTATAACCAAATAATCTACCTTATTTTTCCTATTTTTCATAGGGCAACCCAGAGACCGAAGAGGTTATGATCCCTATCGACTACTTCGAAAGTCGCCATTTCAAGCCGTCTGGTTGGCAGAACGAGTACACCTAGGAGAAACATGTAAGAATTCATTCTATTTATTTAAAATATTTAATTTGTGTATATAAATTATAATTACTTAAGTTTTTATTTTATATTGTAGGCGGAGATGGTTACGTCTAGGGTGGAGGTGCTCACTCAAACTCAGTCTGAGCTTGGGGATGGTGCCTTGTCTGCTGAGTCTGTGGTGGGGCCAAAATAGGTCGATGAATTTCAGATCATGTCCAAGGCTTTAGGGACTAGATCTAGGTGGCAGAAAGGGTTGGGAGCACTCCCTCGGCTCAAAAGTATAGGAGGACAGATGGCTGCCAGCACGGGACAAGTCGCTGAGACCATCGCCACCTTGAAGCAGTAGCTAGCTGAGAATGATGCGGGGCACGTACGGTGGATTGACGAGACTCAGTGACAAATGGCTGAAAAGGAAGCTGAGAACCAACACCAGCTCGAGGAGACTTAGCGACAACTTAACGAACAAAACCGGATGGTTTAAATATTGATTGCAAAGCTCGGTATCGAGATGTCACTATCTCTGCCTCCAGAATTGTAGACGTTTTTTATTTTATAATATTTTCTAATTTTAGATACAATTTGTATATTTTCTCTATTTAATAAAATTTGTGTTAATATATCTTCTTCCAAATTTTAATATATTAATTAACTAAATTAATTATTCATTATTCATTATTATTAATTAATTAATAATTATAACAATAAATTAAATAAATTTTTTTAACAAATTAATAAAATTTTGCCGATACAAAATTGCGTCAGTAAAAGATTATTTATATTCTACGAAAATACATTCATCAACGGGTTTTGTCATCAGTAAAGGTATTTTTATTTTTAAAAATATTTTCTAGATATTTTCACCGACGCATAAATGCGTCGATAATTGTTTAACTTTCACCGACGCATTTATGCATCGGTAATTATTTAACTTTCACCAACGTGTTTATTCGTTGGTGAAAATCAAGTAGATTTCGAATTTGGTATTATTTTCGCCGACGAAAAACTTTTACCGACGTAAACTGTACATCGGTAAAACTCACTAATGCGTCGGCAAAGGTTACTTTTACCGACGAAATTAAATTTCTGTCAGAAAGTAGTATTTAGCTACGGTCTTACATCGATAATAATAGCTGACTAGTAATTACGTCTACAATTGTCAAATATCTTTCACTGACGTATTTTTGTTACTTTTTTCGATGAAAAAATACATTGGTGAAAGTCACGTTTCTTTTGTACTGTGGGATTCCTGATATATTCACATAAATGTCCACTTTACCTTTTAACTTAAGACATCTCATATAACCTCTCAATTAATTTTGCGTGTGTTGTACATCAATATATATGCAGGATAGAAAACGGTCATGATTTGAATATTACATTATGTGACCTACAAGTAAGTGTAAAATATTCGAACTTAGTAAATAGCATAACAATTATTACAAAAAGAAGAAAGGGTTTAAGAATACATCTAACATTGCATATGAGATCTATTTTTAGGTGCTTAATAAAATTTATCAAGGCAAATGCAATATTAGATGTGTTTTTGGTTTTTTTAATTTTATTTTATGTACTTTAAGAAACTATTTCATTTACCCTTAATAATATATGGTTATGGAATGTATTGACAAATTTCCGTATGAGATCTTGAAATTACATTGATGATACCGAAAAAAATAAATAAATTGCTTGGTTGGTGCTAATAATGACAGAACTAGTCACTTTTATTTATTTTTTTGGAAGGGAGCCTTAAAATACATATATGCGTATTATATATATATATATATATATATATATATATATATATATATTTAAATTTGAGGAGTGCCAACCGATTGTTGGAATTCTTCTAGATTATTGGGCATGATATTTCTCCTCTCCTATCAGTTCTTTGCTAGAAGAAAAAAAAAATTATATTAGAATTGAGTTGTGTTTTATACTATGACCGAAGTCAACGCCCATCAGTACTTTTTTTATATTAGAATTGAGTTGTTTAGAGCTAGATAAGAAGTATTCCATCATTTGTTTGTTGTCTTCTACTTAGTTTTGGCTCTCAAATTGAACTTATAGAAGAAAATTAAGTTAATTCGCACATTTGTGAAATATGGCTTAGCTGGAAGTATAAAGGGAATAAAGACAGTTTTTTGTTTGTGATGGTCAACGGTCTCCTCGGAAGGTTTCTGCAGTCAATAAGGACCATATATACATACATGTCTATAAAGCAACCTACGAATAAATACGAAGTATGGACGATCGACGACGTCTATGACTAGGACCCGAATAAAGAAATTGGTGGCTTAGGTTGCATGCTTATTCCTCCAGTATCCGGAAAAAAAAAAAAGGGAGAATACACACGAGAGAACTACCTTGTTTCTTCCTTCTTTCTTTTGTTTGTTGCTAGAGTATATACGGGAGAACTACTTTTACGGGGTTTAAGTACCAAATTCCGGACACCATCTGTTGAACAAATCAATAATTGCAGCTTACCGACTAGCCGCAATAGGAATAGTAAAAATAGCAGCCGTAATAATAATAATGAAAAGAGCAGCCGTAATAGCAATAGTAAAAGATGATGTTCATACCACCTTTTAAGTTCTATAAATACGGAGGGCTTTATCACTTGTTTTGCATCCTATTCTAAATCATCTTCCTTTCTAAGAGAGAATTCAAGCCTAGGAATTCCTCTTAGTATCCCACTTGTTTTCTCCTAAATTGTTTAGAGAGAGTGTTTTCTCCTATTTCAAGAGAGAGATGTTCATTTGTTCTCTTCTTATATTTAGAGAGAAGTGAGTTGTAATCTCTTTTTCATAGTGAAATTCTTCACAGTCTTATCCATAGACGTAGCCTAAATTGGGTGAACCACGTTAATTCTTTTGTGTGCCTTATTTTTTTCATTTTATCCAAATTTTCTCAACTCATATTTTAGCTGTGTGTTATTACTTCCGTAAAACCGATCTCCTAACAGTGGTATCAGAGCCATTGGTTGGAGTATTGTTCACGTATACGGTACTATTCACATATACGATACTATTCACGTATACGGTATTGTTCACATATAGTGAAACGGTGCTAACTGAACAAATCGTGGTGAAAAAAAATGGCGGCAAAATTCGATATTGAGAAGTTTAATGAGAATAATTTCTCTTTGTGGAAAATGAAGATAAAGGCAATCTTAAGAAAAGATAATTGCCTAGCAGCAATTGGGGAAAGGCCAGCTGAGATTACTGATGATAAAAGGTGGGACGAGATAGACAGCAATGCTGTCGCTAACTTATATCTGGCACTAGTAGATGGAGTCCTGTCGAGCATTGAGGAGAAGAAGTCAGCCAAGGAGATATGGGATACACTGACAAAGTTGTATCGAGTCAAGTTACTTCACAACAAAATTTTCTTGAAGAGAAGGCTTTATACTCTTCGGATAGCGAAATTAACAACGTTGACAAACCATATCAATACCCTCAATACTTTATTCTCACAGCTCACAACAATGGAGCATAAAATAGATAATAATGAACGTGCAGAAATCTTACTTCAGAGTCTACCTGATTCGTATGATCAACTTATCATAAATGTGACCAACAATGCTACAACTCTAGTTTTTAACGATCTTATAGCTGTTGTTCTCGAAGAAGAAAATCGGCGTAAGAACAAGGAAGACAGATTAGCAAGTTCTTAGCAAGTAGAGGCTTTGACAATGAGAGGGAGATCAACGGAACGTGGCCCCAGTGGGAGTCAGAGTCATGGTAGATCAAAGTCAAGAATTAAGAAGAATGTCAAGTGTTATCACTGTGGCAAGAAGGGCACGTCAAAAGGGAGTGTTGGCAACTCAAGAAGAATGGAGATTCCAGAGGGAAGGACCCCGAGTCATCAAATGCTCAGGGGAATGTTGCAAATACTTTAGATAATGGAGAAATCCTGTATAGTGAAGCAACAACAATTTCTAAGGATAGACGGGAGCTCACTGATGTTTGGTTAGTGGATTCGGGAGCAACATGGCATATGACTTCTCATAGAAAATGGTTTCACACATATGAACCTATCTCTAGAGGATCTATATTCATGGGTAACGATCATGCCTTAGAAATCGATGGGATTGGTACTATCAAAATAAAGATGTACGATGGCACTATTTATACTATTCAAGAGGTGCGATATGTGAAGGGCCTGAAGAAAAATCTATTGTCTTTGGGACAATTAGATAACCTTGGTTGCAAAATTCGTGTGGAGAATAGGATCATGAAGATTATGAAGGGCGTGCTTGTAGTAATGAAGGTGGAGAAAATCGCAGTGAATCTATACATACTTAAAGGAGATACACTGATGGAAGCGTAGGTATCAGTTACTTCAACAAATTCCGAAGAAGAATCAACGATGATGTGGCATCGTAAGCTTGGCCATATGTCGGAACGAGGCTTGAAGATTCTCTCTGAACGAAGGTTGCTTCCTGGTCTCACAAAGGTATCTTTACTCTTTTGTGAGTATTGTGTCACAAGCAAGTAGCATAGATTAAAGTTTAGCACATCCAGTTCTAGAAGTAAAAAAGTTCTAGACTTGGTTCACTCTGATGTTTGGCAAGCACCGGTAATGTCCTTAGGAGGAGCTAGATACTTTGTATCTTTTATTGATGATAAATCTAGGAGATGTTGGGTATATCCTCTCAAGATAAAGGCAGATGTGTTTTCAGTTTTCAAAATATTCAAAGCACGGATAGAGCTTGAATCTGGAGAAAAGCTCAAGTGTTTAAGGACAGACAATGAAGGAGAATATACAAGCAATGAATTTGATAACTTCTGTCAACAAGAAGATATTAAGAGGTAGTTCACAGTGGCGTACTCTCCTCAACAAAATGGAGTGGCAGAGCGGATGAACAGAACTTTATTGGAAAGAACAAGAGCAATGTTGAAAGCTGTAGGTCTACCTAAGACATTCTGGGCAGAAGTAGTCAAAACCACTTATTATGTGATTAATCGATCTCCATCAACAGCGATTGATCTGAAGACACCAATGGAGATATGGACTGGTAAGCCAGCTGATTATTCTCGCTTATATATGTTTGGATGTCCTGTGTACGTGATGTACAATGCTCAAGAAATCACAAAACTAGATTCAAAGTCCAGAAGGTGTGTACTCTTGGGATATGCTGATGGAGTCAAGGGATATCGCTTATGGGATCCCACTGCCCATAAGGTTGTCATTAGCAGAGATGTGATATTTGCAGAGAATAAACTGCAAGAGAAGGGAGACAATAGCAGACCAGAAACTACTATAGTTCAGGTAGAAAAGAATACTGAAGATTTAGATTTTTCTGAAGTAGCACCAGAGTACAAAGTAGAAGAACCAGCCGAGGAAGAGGCTTCTGAAATTCGTTGGTCAACTCGTGAGAGAAGAACACTGGCATGGCACTCGGATTATATCATTGAGAGCAATATTATATACTGTCTTCTAATAGAGAATGGAGAGCCAACAACTTTCCATGAGGCTACCAAAAGTCTGGATGTATCCTTACGGATAACAGCAATGCAAGAAGATATTGAAGCCCTTCACAAGAACAAGACATGGGATCTTGTTACGCTACCATAAAAAAGGAAGGCTATTGGCAATAAATGGGTCTACAAGATCAAGCGTGATAGCAATGATCAAGTGGAGCGGTATCGTGCGAGATTAGTAGTAAAAGGATATACTTAGAAAGAAGGTATTGACTTCAATGAGATATTTCCCCTATAGTTCGACTGACAACAGTTAGAGTGGTTCTGGTGATGTGTGCTACGTTTGACCTACATCTAGAGTAGCTAGATGTGAAAACTGTTTTTCTTCATGGAGAACTTGAAGAAGAGATTTATATACTCTAACCAGAAGGTTTTGCTGAAACAGGCAAAGAGAACTTGGTTTGCAGGTTGAACAAATCTCTATACTGTCTCAAACAGGTGCCGAGGTGTTGGTATAAGAGATTTGATTCCTTCATCATAAGCCTTGGGTACAACAAACTCAGTTCAGACCACTGCACATACTTCAGGAGGTTTGATGAAGATAGTGACTTCATTATCTTATTGTTGTACATGGATGACATATTGGTAGCGG
>JXTB01000111.1:469064-490314 GCA_002914805.1 Parasponia andersonii | reverse complement strand
CGATTTCTACCCCACTTCCTGTTAACTTCAAGTTATCCTCTGGGAAGTGTCCTAGCAATGAAGCAGAAAGGATGGAGATGTCTCGAGTACCGTATGCATCAGCAGTGGGAAGCCTAATGTTCACTATAATATGTACAAGACTAGACATTGCATAAGCAGTGAGAGCGGTTAGTCGATATATGGCGAATCCTGGTGGAGAGCATTGGAATACTGTGAAGAGAATTCTGAGATACATCAAAGGAACCTCAGATGTTACATTATATTATGGAGGATTAGAATTTACTGTCAGAGGATATGTTGATTCAGATTTTGCGAGTGATCTTGACAAATGAAAATTTACTACAGGCTATGTGTTTACTCTTGTAAAAGGAGCTGTAAGCTGGGTTTCGAAACTGCAAACTATTGTGCCTTTATCTACAACAGAAGCAGAATACATGGCAGCTACACAAGCTTGTAAAGAGGCTATTTAGATTCAAAGGTTATTGGAAGAGCTCGGGCACAAACAAGAAAAGATTTCTCTATTTTGTGACAGTCTGAGTGCCTTGCATATTGCAAAGAATCCAGCCTTTCATTCCAGGACAAAGTACATTGGAGTTCAATATCACTTTATTCGAGAAGTAGTAGAAAATAGAAGTGTGGACATGAAGAAGATTCATACAAAGGAGAACCCAGCAGATGCTTTAACCAAACCAATCAACATTGACAAGTTCCAATGGTGTAGATCCTTATATGGCCTAGCAGAAATATAAGCAGCATGAAGAATTGACAATGGAAGAAAAGAGAGATTCATCAAGTGAAAACATTATTAAAATCAAGTCTTCAAGTGAGAGAATGTTGAACAAATCAATAATTGCAGCTCACCAACCAGCCGTAATAGGAATAGTAAAAAGGGAAACCGCAATAGGAATAGTAAAAAGGGCAGCCGCAATAGGAATAGTAAAAAGGGCAGCCGCAATAGCAATAGTAAAAAGAGCAGTCGTAATAGCAATAGTAAAAAATCCTCGTATATTACTTATGCATTTATATATACATGTAAATAATATTTAATACTAGAGGGGTACTATCCTTTTAACATAATCTCCGGCGTCTGAAGAAACTTCCTTGGAACGTCAATTAAGTTCGAACGACATCAGATATGACTATCATGATTAATACCATTGATCTACTATACGTGCATATATATAGTGATGTGCCATAGATGTTGTGACCAATTGATCGAATATCCAAATTTCATATACCTACACGTTAAGAAATTTGCTTTTCAGCCTGAAATTACCAATTAGTAATTGAATAAACGTGTATGGAGGGAAAGAGATCACAAATGAGAAACGATCAACAGATAAAGAGAAGATCATCAGAAGTGCGGTACAGGGGAATCCGGCGGCGGCCGTGGGGGAAGTTCGCGGCGGAGATTCGAGACCCTACGAGAAAGGGGGCTCGCCAGTGGCTTGGGACGTTCGAGACGGCGGAGGAGGCGGCTCGGGCTTACGACCGAGCCGCTTTTGCTTTCAGGGGTCACTCGGCAATTCTCAACTTTCCCAATGAACACAAATCTTCTTTCCATAACCAACAAGAACAAGATGCCACCTTTGATTATTCCAACAATACGTCTACGGCGGCCGCAGCCTCTTTGCCTGCTTCTACATTTTGCGCCACCGCGGTTGGGCGGCGGAGTGTTGTCAGCGAAGGGAATAGGTGCGGAGGAGTGGTGGAAGTTATTGAGTTTGAGTATTTGGACAACAAATTGTTGGAGGACCTTCTTGACTCGCAAGAGCTCGATACACATAAGAAGAAACTTAGAATGGCATGATTATGATCAATAACAAATTATTAATTTGTAATATTCTTTCAAAATTATGAGAATAAACTTTGAATGTTGTGAATTATCTCCTTTTCATTTGTAAATTAATGCTATAGATAAATATATGCTAATAAACTTTGATTATTATGACGAGTTCTTTTGTAGATTACAAAGACACGGTTTAAAATTGCTCTGTATTAAAATGAGTAAATCGGGGTGAAAGTCATTTTAATTATGGCGAAAGTCACTCTTTTTAGTCAAATTTTACACTTACGTACCTATTTTTTAAGGAAGAAGTGGTAATATGTTATTTTTAAAAATGAAAAAATTTATAAAAAAAAATTAGAAAAATGAAAATCAATGAAATAAAATTTGGAAAAGAAAAAAAAAAAAGAAGAAGCGAATTCTTTTAAAAGAAAACAAATGAGTAAAAAAGTAAAAAACAGAAAAAATACCCTCATCAGTGATAATCTTATTCTTTTCTCCCTTCTTTCTCGACTCCTCTCAGAAATTTCTTGAACATAGTGGCGTTAAAAAAGTCCTCTCAGAAATTTCTTGAACATAGTGGCGTTAAAAAAGAATAAGAAGAAGAAAAAATATCTGAACAAAAAAAAAAAAAAGAGCATTTCGAAATGGGTTCAATTCCATTAGATCCGAGCTTAGATTTCAGAGCGGGTGTTGTTTCGAAAATAATCCATGATTTTCTCAAAGAGATTTCCTCGATCGAGAATGTGCCAGAGAGAGCCTCGAAGCTCGATAATTTCATCCGTAGATTGGAGGAAGAAGATTGACACGTTCAAATGCATCCGAAGATAGTTGATTCCCGTTCTTCCAAATACAATATTTCAATTGGGCTTTACTTTTTTTTTTTTTTAACGATCTTAATCGATGGATGATTATGTATTATATATGTGTTTATATTGAGTTTTGTGATTGTGAAAAAGGAAAAATGGATTTTTGATTTTTGATGAGTTTTAAATAGGTTTTTGATTTTTGATGAGTTTTGGCCATTCGTTTTGCCTTTTTCTCAAATGGGTTTTCATATATATATATATATATATATATATTTTGAGAATGAACAAATATATTATTATAAAATTTTCGAATTATTTACAGTAACAGAATTTATTAGAAGAGGAGATTTTTTCAACTAAATTAGCTATCATCCAATCCTAAAGTGAACTTAGGTAAATCATGTACTGTTTTTTAAGAATCACGATTTACGTATTTAACTGAAAGACTAGGAAACTAAAACAATAAACTAAGTGTATTCAATAGTAGATGACTAAACTCTGAACGGCAGACACAACCACCATTAAGAATTTGTGGTCCACTGTCAATACACTAAACTCCAATATTTAGAAATTTAAATCAACATAACTATCAATATACCCGACTCTAATATTTGGAAATTTAAATCAACATACCTAGTCCAGGAAAGAAAAACCTCTACAGCCTTTGCCTTTCACCATCATTGGAGTACTAAAGTACCAATCATCTTCATATAAAGAGTAATCATAACTTTAACTTTGGCATCTGTGTTTAATTTAAAGTTGACTTTTGAAGGGGGAGACCAAATAATTAAGTCTCCCTCCTTTGTTTTCTTCAAACTGTATCAAAAAGGACCTCTCATAATAGAGAGATCAATAACTCTCGCAATGGAGAGACTAATAACTCGTAAAGTTGAAAAATATATATACCTTATCATTCTCTATCAAAGTATACAAAAATTTTATAATGTTAAGCATAATATATTAGAATTATCACGTGTTTTCACCATGATATGTTCTAAAAAGATCTAAATTTTTTTTTTGTTTTATTAGATATACTTATCATTAGTACAAGAAAAATAATAATTATTTTAAACTCGATGATGTAATTAGTAATTAAGAAAAAATATGGTTAACATTTAATAAATTTTTTTAATGTAAAAAATTGGTGGTATCAGGTCTTCAATGCTATTTTGAATTTTTAAGATTAAAAATTTTGCATTTTAAACGACATAAAACCAGGAAAAAAAACAGAGACTTTANTACAATTTTCAATTTTCATAAGTTGAAAAAGAAAAAGCACAGTTAATTGGTATAAAACTGTAGCATGTTAGGAGAGTTTCTTTATGAAGGGAGTAAATTCTATTTAAAATAAGAAACACCAATGTTCATCTTGAGAATATTAAGAAGTGAACAAAATTGGACTACAAACTGACCTATCATTGAAAAATCCAAGAATCAGCACACAAAGCTATAAAACCATTTTTTCCTTGTGAAACTAACCCCTGTAAGAAATTTCGGAGGAAAAAAAAACAAATTGAAGATAAACAACACAAATCCTCTAATAAATAGTTCTGATACTATGAATGTGTTGAATCATTAAATATTAAACTTAGTCACACGTGTATTAGTTGGAAAAAAGCAAGAAAAAATAAAGGAAATCAATTATATATAACAAGTAATCAATCAAATAAAACAAAAAAACCAAATGGAAAATTAAGCTTTCTTAAAAACATTAAGATTTCTAAAAACACAAATAGGATTACAAAATCCACATATACGTGTTTTCATCTCAATAACAAAAGCCAAATCAAAACAAAGTAAATGATATTATATTATTCATCATAAGTTGAAGAAAAGAAATAACTAACATGAGCATGCCATTTTATGACTGGAGAAGCCCAATATGAATATGCTATTCAATATTGAGTATCAAAGAAAAAATTCTTGCTCAAAAACCGTTGAGATTTAAAAATTGAAGATCAGGCTGTATGATAGTTTATATAATTTAATGCTAAATGCATTTAAGTCAAATCAAATACTTAACAACTAATGCCATGATAGTTGGTGATATTGGAAAGGTTACCATATATAGTTTTCAAAAAAAAAAAAAAACGGTTACAATATAGAAGTTTTTTTTTTAATCTGATTATAGAGAATATTGCAATTCTATCGTACAAATGCAAATATATAATTCATTACACTACAGTATTAGACTGTATATATAGAGAATTTAAATCAAAATCAAGTGCGAAAAATGAAATATATGGAAGATCAAGGAAATTGTTAAAGAAAACATACCGTACGCGGACGTAAATTCATGCTATCATCATACTCTATTTGCGGTAGGAATAGGACTCCTTTTTTTTTTTTCTTTTATTTCATTTATTTTCACTTTTCTAATTTTTTATAATTTTTTTCATTTTTTAAAATAACATAATATCTTAAAAACGACATGTGTCATGTGGTACTTGATAAAAAAATTTGACAATTACAACAAAATTTGAATAGAAAGTATAATCATTTTAAGTCAAAATTTTTTTAAAAGTCATTTTTTTTAAGTTAAAATTTTGACTTAAAAAAATGACTTTCACCACAATTCACTCTATTAAAATCAATGACAAATAATAAGAAATAAGGATAACAATGGTTGATGAAGGGCGACAAAAAAATAAAGTTTGTTGTCCATCTAAGTTTCTCCTTGTAAGGATGCCCTTAGCCATTGAATGCTACAATATTAAGTAGGAATGTCTCAATAAATAATAGTGCCTAGGTATTTGTGATTTCACAATTAATTTTAATTTTTGAGACAAGTAGTAGTTTTTCTAAAAAAAATCAAATGTTTATAATAATTAGAAAAATGTCGTAGAAATGATCTTGTATATCATTATTTTTACGAAACCACGTGTGGTTTAATAAATATAGAAAAACTCCTTTGAATTTGACTTTTTATTGTAAAAAATATTATAATTTGACTATTTTTAAAATTTGATCTTCTTATATCATTAAAATTAAGAAAATGACAAAATTACTCGAGAATATGATAAATTTAGATTTAAAATAAGTTTAAAAATTATTTATACAATTTTCCAAATAATATTTCGATTTTTTAAGCGACCTCATAAATGGTAAAATAGTTTTTAAATAATTATTTGTGTATCCAAACATAAAGTAAAAACATAATATAAACTTAAATCTACCATCTATTAAGGGTAATTTTTCATTTATTATTATTTTTTTCAATTTAATTTATATGAGATTGTCGAATTTCAAAAATAGTTAGATTACAAGGATTTTTACAATAAAAAATCAAATTCAAGGGGATTTTCTCATATTTCTTAAAACATATAATTTTGTAAAAAGAAATAAAATATAGTATCATTTTATACATTTTCTCAAAATAATTATATGGCTGAAAACAAACAAAGTAATTATAAGGGCTAAGGCTTGATGCTGAAGCCCAGTCTAGCTAGCCTTTTGAGGCTCTTTGCCAGCCCAAGCCCGCAACTATGTAGGATCATGTCCGTTCCATGGATTGGCCAGCCCCTTTGACATATTTAACACTTAATAAGTGAACGAAATGGTTGTAGGAGTACTTTTGAGAAATTTATACCCAGTACTCGTTCTTAATTTTTCTTTCAAAAATACCAAATTACAGAATAAATTTATACATATAGTATACATTTTAAAAACAAATATTGATTTTTAAGTACAAAATTTATGCATGAATTATATACTGTGGTATATATTTTATGTATAAAATATACATGGTATACCTTTCTCTAGAAAAGAATATGTAATTGGTATGAACTAAATATAAAAATGGAGTATTTATGAAAATATCCTTAAAAAACGGGATTTATGGACTTTTTCCGGTATTCTTAGATTTGAACCGACCTAACAATTTTAATCAAATGTTGATTTGAAAAATCTCATCTAATCCAATCAAATTAATAACCTAAATCTGATCCAATCCAAATAAGGTGGGTTCAATTGGTCTCATCCAATCAATTTGGATTTTTCATTTGTCTTTAAATATTTTCAACAATTTTTAGTTACAATTTATATTGATATGGCCATTTTGAAACTTTTTAATGTCATTTTTAGCATTTTGGCACTTTATAAAAAATGAAAAAAATTAAAAGTATGTATAGTCTAAAGATCAAAAAATAAAATCTATATTATTGTGGAAGGTAGAACGAACTTCATAAATCAATCATTAATATATATATTCTAAATAGAATAAATAATTCTAAAATATACAATATATATGGATCTGTTTGATTGATTATTTTCAGAATGAAAAGAGGAACCGATCCAATCCAAGTCGTTTTTATAAAATCATGAACCAACTTCAATTGGCCAAACAATCCAATTAGGATTGATTTTTCACGACAAATTTGTTTTAAATTAGAATAAACATCGGTTGTAATTAATTTGTGAACACCAAACATATATGTTCACTCCGTTTATATTATTACTACTTAATACATTATTACGGCAATTAATAGAATTTGTTCCCATATTTATACTCACGATTTGGAAGTTATTGCAATAGTTTTTCTGTTCCCCCCCCCCCGGGGAAAACCCCATTGTAGATGAGCAAAAATTTAGAGATTAACAATGCTAATAAGATATCACTATTCACAGACGTTTAGCACCAATTTGGAACTCAGAGGATTTTAAGGAGGAAAAAAATCAATAAATTCTGCAAAACTTCATTTTCTTTTATTTGGATTTTATCAAATAATAGAAGGAAAAAAATTAGGGTGAAAGTTCAAGGGATGCTAAGAGTAGTTCTAGAAGACATAGGTTATAATAAAAAGACTATGAAAGATAATATTTTGAGAACAAAATTTTATAAGATTTTAAGAAAATATTTTCCTCTTCTTTTTTCTTCAACTTTTCCCCAATATAAATTGCAAACATGAATTGCAACTGGCTAAAATATTAACTCAATAACTTTTATCAATCAATCGCTAGTAATTGCACAATTGTTCTAGCCGGACCAATGAAACGTCAAGTAGTTCTCATACATTGTTCTAATAATGGGAAAACGATGGTCAACTATAAATAGCTAATAATTTGGCTTTGAGATTAGAGACGAATTTGTTTTAATGTAGCAAAACTTACCCCCAAAAATTTGAAAAATCCAAGGTGGTCTAATTTTTTTTTTTTAAATCTTGATTTATTTAGAAAAATACTATCTTTAATAGTTTATTGAGAAAAATACCGGTTATTTGAGATAATCAAAAGAAAATTAGATGGATAACTAATTTTTAAAATTGTTTAAGTATATGTTCATGTTTAAAAGTTATAGTTAAATGTACATGTTTTTTTAAAATTTTAGTTGTAGAATATATTATATTTCCACTTTTATTAGAGCGAAAAAAATGATCAAATAGCTACTTAGTCCGATAATTAATCAGATTACTTCTTCAAAATTGAATTTATTGAAAGATACTCAAGGTAACCCTCAGCGGTTATTTTATCTAAGGTAACTAATCCGAATTTTCTGAAAAAAAAAAAAAAAACTTATATATATATATATGTTATCCAAGATTTTTTAATATTTGGCATTCTAAATTTGTATTTCTATAAGAACATATCATACTTGCCTAGCAAAAGCAAGTAATAAGTATAGAAAATCAACAAATCAAAATTGTAGAACTGTAAATATATATAATCTCGTGAGAATATGAAGTCCAATTTTTTTTTGTGAGAGAGAGAGAGAATTGTAAATAATTATGTTATTAGAGCTAGAGATCCTAAACTCCAACTCCAGTTTTTGAAACGATGAGTATATCTGGTATATTTATTGAGTTTAAATCATAAGAAATACACTCTTAATTTTGTTATTTATTTGTTATCACGTGCTGGGCTTTTAATATATTTTGCGTGTCTTTAATTTCATTTTTAATTTGTATCCCCCTGTTCGAGTGACATGAATTTTGGAAGCAAGAAAACATTGAATTCATAGTAAAATCAGCCAATTGATATCTTGTCAAAGAGCATATATAGCCATCAAGTTACTAAGATTTAATTTGATTTAACTTGTACATTATTCATTTCATTGTCACTTTAGAATTGACTCTTTTTTTTTTTTTGGAGGTGCAGCCTCTAATAATATTGATTCATGCATAGAAAAGTGAAAAAAAGGCTTCATGCATTGTATTCTCTAACAGTAAGTTATAATTATTTATAAAGTGTATTAATGACTTCTTCTAATAATGCAATGTTATTGACTTTAAGCTGCCCAGCAAATGTCTTATTACCTTTTTGTTTTTGTTTTAATTAGTATTATTTTTTAAATTCGAATAAATATTCTAATTCATGGGAACCATTCCTTCTTTTTGAGTTAATAAGCTTCTAAGTTCCAAAAAGAAAAAAATGTCAATGCTGGTTTGCTAGTACAATATTAATTTTGCATGAAGGACTGAGTTTCTGTGTTTTGTCGCCCGAGTGCTCCTACCTACCCTTAACAAATCAACCATAACGCATTTTTTTTCTTAACTGTATTTATATTGAATTTGTAACCCAAAAAACAAAATATTTTAGAGGATATATATAATCTTAAAAACTATGACGATAAAACTAATTAATTAACAACAGTAACAAGAATGATGTAATATTCCATGCTGATTGCTCAACCACCCACCCTAAGCTTGCATCTATTTGTATTGCTCAAACACTCATATACTAAGATGTACACACCATTGGCGTTAAAACTAAATATAGAAAGTTTTATACCATCAAAACTTTCTACTGGAAGAAATTCATTTGGTCACATTAATTAGACTGTGGAACCCATAGATTCATATATATACGATATATATAGGGTTCAACTCTCCTCTAATAATTAATTTTAGAGCTTTCAGGCAATTCTGAGCGCTTACTGCCTTGTTTAGATTGGGTTTGGGCTTCTCAGTTGGTGAGTGGTGGTGGGCCTTTGGATTCAGATAAATTGCATTTGCAGCCCATAACAGAAGAACTGGACCCTATCACACTCGTCATCCCTTGGCCGCACATCGTCATCCTTACGCACCATGGCACCTGACGTATGGCCACGAACTGCTTGACACGGCGTTGGACATGTCACTTGGCTGAACAGAGCTCGCTTTCAACAACTTATAATAAAGAAAAATGATAAATGCACCTTTTTTTTTTCTCTTATATACTTTAGTCTTATTATTTGATGTATAAATTTCATTATTCAATTTAATATTTTAATAATGTAATAAATAATAGTAAAATTTACGTGTTAAATTGTGAGATTTAGAAAATATAAAAGAGAATATTTGTTAATTTATTTGTTAATTAATCCTGTGTAGCATTATTTTAATAGTTTTTTTTTTTGTAACTCAAATATCAACAAAATTATATATTTACATAATATATGGATAGTTCCAGTCATAATATAGTCCTAGGACTTTTAATTTCCTATACGAGCTATCTCAGTGATGGATTTAATAAGGGAATTATACATGTAACATATCACAAATGGGACGTGGTTGTAGTATAGGCCACCCACAATACATGATCTTTCTTGAATACACTATGTTTGGTGGGAGAAAGGGAGAATAAAAAGAAAACTGTGAACAAGTATGGAGCAAGAAGAACTTTTCAGTGGAGCATAAATAAAGTTATTAGGCTAAGTTTGTTTTTTCTTTCTTTTTTTTCCACTTTTTTAAAATGGATTTGTAATAGAGTAATATAATTCATAAAAATCTAAAATTGGTAAATTTTGACCATACAAATAGTCAACACATACCAATGTAGGATTTTTTTTTTCCTTTTTAATGAAATAATTTTATTGATACTCAGATAAGGGTTATAATAGCCAATCAAGTTACGTAAAACCTTTTACAATGAAAATAAAAAAATCAATTCATAAACTTAAAAACAAAAAAACCTTCGAATATCTCGTAGTAAAGGTAATCATTGTCAACGATCATAAAGAAGAACTTCATGAAAGATGTATTAGAGTTATTCAATGGCTTGTTTCGATTCTTCACTATTTTGATTGATACTTCTAATCGATTTACTGAAAGAGATTCTACTAACTCTGATCCACAATACTAACAATATCTCCATATCTAAATAAAAAATGAAATAGATCTTGAGGACTGCCACACTCGTAAAAGAAAAAAAAATACTAATTATAACTCAAACCATCATAAATTTAGATCTAGATGTACTAAAAATATCATAAATATTCTAGATCTAAGTAGGCAACTACCTTTACATATTGAATGCTTAATTAAAAATAAAAGCAAATGCAGAAAAAGAAAATGAGAAGAACCCATACTGGAGAAAGGGAAGAACTCCCTCTCCAGTAGGGGGAGGCACCTGCTATAAGAGAGAAAGAGAAAAAAAGAAGACTAGAGGAGAGAAATATGAAGAGAAAAACTAAAATAAATACTAACATGGGATTGAAGAGTTTTCAAGTGAGATCCAGAGAAAAAGCATCCATAAAAAGTGATGACAAAATTAAGTATTTCAAAATAATATAATTGAAAGTTAAAAATCATAAAATTAAGTGGGGAAAAATGATAAGCATAATTGAATTTTTTATTTTAAAAATGTAGGTGAACTTTAAAATTACAATAATTTAGGGGCAAATAAGATGTATGATTGAAACTTTAACAAAATATAATATAGGATAAGGTTAATATTCAAAATTATAAAAGTTTAGGAGCATGTACTCCCATCGAGCCTAAAGTGTCTCTATTTTTTGATGTGAAAAAGGAATAAGAGAGTAATAATTTCTTCAATTATTTATTTAGTAGGATGAATGGAAAGTTAGACTTGAAAAGATAAATGATTTACATATTTATAAAATTACTATATTATTCTCCTTATAAGTTATTTATAATATTTTATAAAGTTATATTTGTCATTATATACAAATGAGGAAACGAGGTCAAGATCCTTCCATTAGTAAACCTATAGAAAGGTTCAAAATGAAGGGGCTAGAGGATTACTAAATTCTAGAGATGTCAATGTGGAACGAATTCTGTGGTGCTGCCCATATTCTGAAGAAAAAGCACAGCATCGGTCTGGCCCAAACTTACATTATATGAGTTTAAGCCGATTCGTTATATATAGTAGGGACTGAGTTGGGTCTTAGTCAAAGGCCCACAAACCTAGCTCAATACGACTCACATTTAGTTTTTCTTTATATAATTTTAAATATATTTCTTAATTATAATTTTAAAAAATCTTAATTAAATATTATTAATTTTTTGTTTATTTTCAATTTATTCAAAATTTAAAAGAATATGAATGAGTTTTAAGCCCATATTTAATATTTTAAAGCATAAAATAACAACGAAATTATGACCACATTGTGGCTCATATTCAGCCCACATAAATATAACCCACTTAAGCTCATATAAAATGTGGATTGGGACTGTGGACCACATTAGACATCTTAATAATAATATCAGTTGAGCCAGCTCATCTGATATTTTAGACAAATTAAGCCTAGGCAAGATATGAAGCCTATATAGACTTATCAATGTGGGTCAGACTCGCCCGATCCGACCACTTTACATCTCTACTAAGTTCATATTCCCTCCACTTCTCCTCTAACTAAATAGAGATTTTACCTCTCATTCCACCCCACTTCATGCTCCCAAAAATCTCTTCTACGAGACAAAGCTTTCGGAAAAACAAAAATTATTATTGATTATATGCTTTGTTATGAATTTTTTGGGAGAAAAAATAAAAGAAATTGACGTCATTTATTATGTGATGCCTTCCAAAATTTTATTAAAGATCGATAGGTATAAACTATATTAACAGTGTTAAAATTTGCAAATAGTAAGTTAGTATCAACATTTAGAATTAAATTAAACAAACTATTCCAATGTGTAACTTGCTCGGGGCATGTATTTTCCCTAATATAAAATTAAATAGTCGTGGTACTTAAAACGCCATAGTCCGTAATTACTAAGTAACAAAAAGTAACAAATTAATCACACAGTATTTACACTTAACATGCATACGCATGAACAATATTACCTGACCTGTAAAAATAAAATAGTAAATGATAAAAGGCAATTCGGCATGTTGTTTTTTGTTTTTCTCGTTTTTTTCCCCCCTGAACCTTAAATCTAACATTTTAGCCTTATAGGTAGAGCCGTAGAGGGATGTGGTAATAATCAATCAAACTATGCTTCCAACCATACAGCACTATCGACCATATATTATTACTAGAGTTGTAGAAGTACATGTAAATACAGTTAGATAGAATTACCTGGCTTTATTTATTCGTGTACGTATAGTTTGAAGAACTATGAAATCCCTTGCTTTATTTATTCGTGTATATTTAGTTTGTAGAACCATGAAATCCCTTTAGCATTTTCTCACAACTCATAATCAATGTCTACCAAAAGAAACAAAAAACAGAAGTGGCGATATTCAAAACTATTATACTGTTAATCGAGTAATACTAAACTTACTTATTATCTCTGATTTATTTATTAATAAAAAAAATCTGACATAAATCGTACTGAAGATGCATGTATGCTATAAATTAACACGTCGTTTGTATAAAACAATACTTCGTTTTGCCCAAGAAACAAAAAAGGCGGCGATACAGAAAATGGTGAGCAAAAGTAGGGTCTCGCCAACCACAATTTCGATTTTGCTATATCATTAATACCAAAATTATTGGTCAATTGACAAAATTGACGCCCGCACGCACGTAAGACGTAGTATATACATATCCATTACACCCATAGAAATAACACAACTTGCATGTTACCACAATATATTCCACCCAAAAGTAATTAGATTTATATCATATTTCGAAGTTTCCAAGCAAGAACACTCGTAATCAATTCCAAGTTCCAACCATCAGATATGACCCTACTTATCATAAAGTAAACATCATAAAGAAAGAAAGAAAACATCAGATATGACCGAATTGTCCATTGGGTTCTAGCACACCATGCAGTAATAGCTATATATACTCTCGGAATGTGAATTATTTTTGCCAATTGCCACCAAATTTGAAATAATCCCAATTATAGACTATAGACTCACTTTTACATTTTTTTTTTCTTCTTTTAGCCAAAAAAGAGTAGAAACATTATGGAGGGAAATAGAGCAGAGAACGAGCAAAAGGGGAGAGAAACTCGGTACCGGGGGATCCGGCGGCGGCCGTGGGGGAAGTTCGCGGCGGAGATTCGTGACCCTTCTAGAAATGGGGCCCGCCTATGGCTCGGAACTTTCGAGACGGCGGAGGAGGCGGCTCGGGCTTATGACCGAGCCGCTTTTGCTTTTAGGGGTCACTTGGCCATCCTCAACTTCCCCAATGAGTTCCAGCACCATAACCAGGCCTCTTCCTCAGTTTCACATGCTCCTCCTCATGGTGGACGTGGATCCCGTCAATCAGGGCCAGAGAGTAACGGTGTCATAGAGTTTGAGTATTTGGATGATAAATTGTTGGAGGACCTTCTTGATTGTGAAGGTAGGCAAGGCAAGAAATAAGAGCATTTGATTTAGAGTAACATGACTAATTAATTTGTACGGCATTCTTTTGGTTTCTTTTTAATTATTATTTTTCTTCAATTTTCTGTTGTTTATAGTAATAAGAAAAAATCTAATTCTTTCGAGTGTTACGAATTTGTTGAATAGATTAACATTATTTTTTTCTTTTTCTGGGTTTTTTTTTTTTTTTTTTTGAGAAAAGGGGAGTGGGGTTTAATGGAAAAGAGTAGAAGAGAGACTCTTTTTTTTCTTCTAAGAACTCAACTATGGTATGATTTAAGCTTATTCTTTGTATTGTTGTTTATATCTCCCTGCTTAAACAAGAATAAATTAGAGCTTATTAATTAATAGCACTGATGTAAGTGCTGAGATTAACGGTGATCAACTTAAGTTTTTTTTTCAAAAAAAAAAATCTCAAATTTTTTATTGTAAAATACTGCTATGGACCCAGAATGGAAAACGATTGACATGCCAATCACACAGAGAATCCTCCAATAGAAAAAGAGGAAAGCTTCTTTTAAAAAATAAAAAGAAAAATCACATTCAGGGGATGTTCCAATGTGGTAAGGCGGTCAATTCTAACAGCGCAAGGTCCATTGAAAATGTAGTTTCTTTGGTAGTTTTTAATTTTAATTAGTTAATTAATAATCAAATTGTAATAAATTATCATTATAATAAGATGCTTACATCTATGATTGGCATTTCGTACTACTCCAAAAGCGACCTTTTATTTAATCATTCAACCAATACAAAATTGCCACCAAGCATAATATTAAAAAAGAAATCGAAAATAATAACGAAACGACAAAAAACTTGAAACAAAAGTCAGAGAGTTCACAGTTCACTCTATTTCTTTTCTTTTTTTTTTTTTTTTCCCCACATCGAATACAAAGTGATTTTAGTACAAAATCTTACAAATCCAACAATATAACACCAATTAGGGAAAAAAAAAAAGAAATTACATATTATTTCTAAAAGTGTTTGTTTAGATTTGAACTTAGAACAATTATGAGGCAATAGAGACTAAGTTTCACCTCCTTATGCTCTGTTTCTGAGTAAACAAGACTAAAAGTTATTATAAATTAGAAAAAAAAAAATTCAGTCTCGATTGCCTTTCTTCTCAAAATCAAGAAGCTCATCCAATAACTTGTCATCTAAATACTCGAACTCGAAAACTTCTCTCCTCTGCTGCGTTTCGGCATTCCGAGAAGCAGAAGAAGACGACGCCGCAGAAGAAGAAGCAGAGGAGAGACCTTCAGGCAAAGGGTACTCATTAGGAAAGTTGAGAATGGCAAAGGGTCCTCTCATGGCGAAAGCGGCTCTGTCATAAGCCCTGGCAGCTTCTTCCGCGGTGTTGAAAGTCCCTAGCCATAGCCGAGCTCCGTTCCTGTTAGAGTCACGTATCTCTGCTGCGAACTTCCCCCATGGCCGCCTTCTCACTCCTCTGTATCTCACGTCTTTGGTACCCTCCTCTTCTTTGTCCTTATTAGTGCCTCTATTAAGGTCTTCATCCATGGCTGACCAGATGAAGCTTGTTGCTTAGGCTGCTCTGCTATGCTCTGCTTTGGTGTTTCATTTATATTGAGCTGGAAACGATTCTGATTGGTCTAAGACAGATTCGGAGGTTGACAGTTGATGAATTTTTCAACGTGTCAAAATTTTCAAATGCAACGTATTTGGGACATCGACTGTTGCTCATCAAGNTGTCACATAATTACGTCTCTCTAATTCATCATCAATCTTACATAATCACATAGCTAATTTAATAAGCAACAGAATAACATTATACAATGGAGGATAACATTAGAATTTAGATCCTATGGTGCTTTTATTGGATACGGCTTAAAAAAGAGATTAAAGGATTCTTCGTTTACTTAAATTTTAGATTAATTGAAATTAAGGTGAGCTCAGCCAGCTTACGTATTGGGAAATGACATAAGAGGTGTCATGTGTAATCTCTTTTTGCACTATAGTATATGGTGAGCTCATTCCGCTTTGGCTTTGTATAATATATGTTTGGTCAGCGAGAATAATGAGCATTGGCCTGTATCAATTAAAATTAATGACTGTTTTATGGATTAGAAAAGGTTCTGAAAACTAGGTCAGAATATGAGCTAATATGGCTTACGCTTATGGGGATTAATCAGCAAGATGATGCTCAAAATGGGTAACGTGACTTGATTCATAATTATTGAGTATCTATATAATTGAGACAAGCTCCGAAAGAGGATTAGAAACTTAGAATGTGCTTAATGTAGTCCTAGTATCTCAATTATAGATTATGATTGCCATAGAATATATCATTGGTGGGTATTTCGTTCACAACTCTACTTATATGCGGCATTAGACTTTTTTTGTTTTAAAAATAAAAAAGTTGGGATATGACGCTTTTGTAACCCAAAAAATTAGTTTTACACTGATATCATTTTTGAAAAGATATTTTTCTTTCTTTTTTTTTTTTTTTTAAAAAAAAAGGTATTTTATAATACCTCATATTCTCTCTCTCTCTCTCCAACTACAACCCTCGAAAACCTATGATCACGAGGCAAGGTGCACGCACCCTACCACCAAGGAAGCGAGAGGATTGTGAGAAACTGTTGCAATGTTCAAATTTAAAGTACAGTGTGGCAGACCTCTTGTGACCTCAAAATGCATTTGGCCTTGTATTCCTATTAGACTTAAAAATAATACATCTTTAAATGCAGGATAAAATAAAGTAACATTAAGAAGGAAATTAAAAAAAAAAAAAGAAAAGGCACTATAAGTTGCTCCAGTGAGTGGGACATGTATAGATGTTATATTTTTGCCGGTCTTTATTTTCTCAGGTTTTTCTGGCTTCAGTAGAACACTTCCTAACAAGTATTAATGAAAGCAGAACATGGTTATGTTTTTGCCTAATTTATTGCTGCGGAGCTATTTCTTGTGCATTGGATAAAGAAAGAGTATGAATTCGAGGTAAGTATTAATCTAATTAGCCATTATATTTTTTTCACTTACAAAAAATAAGTGAATAAAGAGAACGAATTCGATATGAGAAATAAAAGTTGCAATATTTGTGAAGTGAACTTCTAATTTAAATTTCACAAGTAAAATTGAAAATAAAATAAAATTACATTTCAAAAAATACTGTATAAAATTAATTTTAAATCGTTTTTGAACTCGTGTTGTTCTAATGTCATAATCTTACTTGCCTATTTATATGCCTAATAATACTTGTTTAGAGCTTATGTTGTTCTTATGCTACAATTACACACACCGATTTTCGTTCTTAATCGTGGCCATTGCCTATTTATCGGTCCAAAATTAGTTGTTTAATCCTTTAATCCAAATATGTTTGTAAGTAATTGTGAAATCGTTACTAGATAAATTTAGTAAAATTTTATTTATTTTTAATTAAATATACTTTTCTACAACTAAACAAGACTAAACTAAATATTTGTAAGAACTGAAATAAACTTCTAACTCCCCTGCATATTCTCCAATATAATGAGGTTTTCTAGTTTTGTTTTGTATTTTTTTTTTTTTTAGTGGTGGTATCGTCATTTTATTTAATAATGTAATGAGGTCTTCTAGTTGAAGCATATTAAGTTCGGTGTAAAAACAATTTGGAAATGCATGACGAGATATGTGTTATAATAAAACACTAATTAAATTAATTGGTTCCAGTAAGAGTTACTTTCTAGACTTGTATTGATCACTGAAATTGACCGCCCTTAATATTGTTTTATTAGTGTTTGGACAGGATCCTATGATCAACAAATGAGCCATTTGTTTAACAGAACATTAAACAATTAATACAGGAAAACACACAATTAGATCCTATGATGCATTATAGGCTCCCAAAAATAATATAAGGATTCTCCGTTAAAAGGTCAGATCAGCCAGCTAACGTAGGTGAGAAATGACAAATTGAGGTGTCATCTCGAGATCTCTTTTTGCATTTTATTATATGGTGAGCTCATTTGGCTTTGGCTCTCTCTCTCTCTCTCTCTCTCTCTCTCTCTCTCTCTCTCTCTATATATATATATAATATGTTCGGTCAGCGAGTATAATGACCATTGGTTAATTTCAGTTAAAATTAATGACTGTTGCACAGATAGGCAAAATTTATGAAAACTGAAGTCAGACTATATATATATAAGAGCTGATATGGCTTACGTATGTGCAGTTAATCAGCAAGATGATACTCAATTTGATAATATGTCACTTGATTCATAATTAATTATCTAATTATTGAGATAAAAGCACTGGAAGAGGGTTAAGAACATACATGAATTAACTTTAGTATCCCAATAATAGTTTATAATATTTACCATTGCGTATATAGAAGGGTGGTTTCTTGTTAGTATTTCCAATGGCCACCGTCTGATTGTTGTTTGATTTTGTAACCCAAAAAGTTAGTTCCACACTATAGTCGGTTTCTGTAAAGGTAAATTTCGGAAAAAAAAAAAAAAAAGAGGTATTTTATAATACCTCATATTCTTCTTCTTCCCTCTCCCTCTCTACAACCCTCGAACTTGTGACCCTGAGGCAAGATGTTAAACACCCTACCACCAAGTATGTAAGAGGATTGTAACAAGCAGCTAGGTTATTTAATATATGAAGTGAGGCATGGCCTTGCATTTAATGACTTAAAAGTCATCTTTAATTTAACGGATGATGTTAGTATCTAATTATTATTACAAAATTTTATTACCGATAACGTGAGTTCACCATTCAATTAGTTTATTAGATTTTATCATAAATAAAATTATAATATTCACTAATTGAATGATAATAACTTATATACCGTATAGATTAGTGACATTATTTGTAACTAAATGTAATGCATATACGAGATTATGTATGGATTTAACTTTTCCCATTGTCAAACTTAGGGCTTGAGCAAGGAGGATAAAATAAACTACATTTACAAAAGGACTCTATGTAGGATGCTATGGGACATGTATGTAATATTTTTGCATGTCCTTGTTTTCCCTGATCTTTCCTACCTACAATAATACACCCACATTCCAAAAGTCTATTCTTTTATGCCGATTTTGATTTTCTGGATCAAAAGACTATTGTGTGTTGAATTGGGTAAAAGTGATTCTGAATTCAATATGAGTCATGGTTGATCAAATACAGTTATTATCATAGAATTTTTTTATCTTTAGTCATTTAATCAAGTATGTTTCGCTTTCACGCGATTCTCTCATCTAATTTACTTGTTTTGATAAAACTGATCATCACATGTACTCATTGCACGTCTGGTATATTAACAACTAGAATATAAATATTGTTTACTGATGTTTTGTTTTCTTTCTTTCAAATAAAGATAGTATTAATTTCATTCATTCAAACAACGAGTAGGATAACAAATTCAGTACAAAGAATCACATGTAATACATAACCGTAAATTATAATCACCAAAACCCTTTAGACCTACTAACGATCACAACGAAATTATTATGCGCGAGCTATTGAAAACGCATATGAACAAGAGAGACAAATATATATCGGCATTATCAGAAATATCTCTTTAGTTCTTTTAAATCTACTTCTACTACCGCTCGAGGTGGCTTTTTTAATTGAAACTTTAATGGATTTTTCATAGATGTCAATCTTTGAAAGGATAAATTCTTAAAATTCTAAATCTTATAAACCTCAAATCTAGAATAGTACTATAAAACAACCACACATAATATAATATATTTATATATATATAAAAGTTTCCAATCTAATAAGTTTTTTTTTAATCTATGTGTAGGTATTTTTCTCAGTTATTAAATCATTGTCTAATTATAATCCAATAATTATAACGAGATGCAAAAAAAGCCGTGTATTATTAATATTTTTTTTTATTTTTTAATATAAAAAAAATACACCATAAATTTTCATTGACCAAAATAATAATTATATATAAATTAAAATAAAAAACCTACCAGATTGATGCCCTTATTTAAAACACACGTATATGTATATTTAAGCAGGAGAAAATCTCATAGATCTAGACTTAACACATAAAAAAAATTATTGAAATACAAATATAAAGGGAAGTGAATAGAAAATTTCTACCAGAGAGAAGAAGATCCTAGGGATCTCCCTCTCTGATCTCCCTCTCTGCTAGGGTCAAAATAACCGAAAGGTATGTGTTGATGGAGGTTTTATCAACAATAAATTTATAAGTAATTAAGAGATGTGGCTTGTGTGAATTGAAGTAGTAATCAAAACAAATAAGGAGAGAGGGATTTATAGTGTTTCAGCCCCAAAAAAGATGAGCCTACGTCCACTGTTTTCTCACTAAATTGATGAATACTCAAGGTTACAATACTCAAAAGCTATTGAAGAATGCTAAAGACTTAGACTACCCAAAGTTTGGAATACCCTAAGCGTGAATTTGCTCTGACTTCTATTCTCTGTGACTTGTTTTTGCCCAGAACTTGATTGTGATTTTTTGGAATATAGAGCCCCTTTTATGTAGATAAAGATAACCTTATGCCCCTAGGTTCCTTATGTCTCTAGGATCCTAATTGTATAAACGGGTAACTATATGATTGGGTAACATACAATTGGATAACTATACAATTAAGTAATTGGATAATTATTCAAAATGGATAATTAGTTAATCATAAACAGGAATCTTTAGTTTCCCTTTCCTTGTAGGTTTCTTCCGTAATAAGTCTCCCTCTTCTCGTAGGTTTCCTTTATGGCATTTATCTTTTTCCTTCTCCTTATAGGTTTCCTGTTTGTTAAGGCAAACTATACGGAGAAGGTCGCACAGAACCTGCGGAAACGGTCGCATATAACCATCACGGAAGAGGTCGCATATAACCTTCACGGAGGAGGTCGCATATAACCTTCACGGAGGAGGTCGCATATAACCTTTACGGAGGAGGTCGCATATAATCCTTACGCGACCTTAGGATTTTAGACCGTACAACAATTGCCCCCCAGCTCCATTAGTTCTTTAGGATGAAATGGAGCTTCTAATTACCGTGCGACCTTGTGACATCATAAAACTTGCGGTTTGAATAATCGAAGATCCGTCAAATCTTCTCTCGAGATCACGCGTATCTGTCAAAACGGAACACGTGTAGCTAAGAACGAAATCCGAGGAAGCCTAATTGATGCCAACCGTCATCGAATCTTTTCAAATTTTAAATTATCCTGACTTTTCGGATAGATTTAAATCCCGCGC
>JXTB01000111.1:334389-464948 GCA_002914805.1 Parasponia andersonii | reverse complement strand
CAGATAAACTGACAAGCGGAACAGTGAAATTCTTCGCAGCCTGAAACTGCCTTAAGAACGCTGTCTGCAGTTGTTGCCAGGATGAAATTGAACCGGGTTTGAGTCCCCAAAACCACTTCTTTGCCGCTCCTGAGAGTGTTACAGCGAAACATCTGCAGCGGGCATGATCACTAACCCGGTGAAGCTTCATCAGGTCGCTGAAGTGATCCATATGATCCTGTGGATCAGTCTTTCTATCAAAAGTATTGATTGTAGGAAGCCTGAATCCGGTAGGAAGAGCTGCAGCTCGAACTTCCTCGCTGAATGGCGACTGGCGATACCCATCAGCGAGCTCGTCGTCCCAGCCAGCAAGTGCATCTAATGCAATTCGTAAATTATGAACGTCGATGTTCAGAGGGAAAGCGTCATTCCTTGCTGGTGGTATAAGCGAGCTCCGTCCGTTATCTTGTTTCGCAGCAGGCTGGTCTGGTAGGGTCTCCTGCATCCTATGAGAGGAATCCAGTGGCATAGTGTGACGAGACCGGCTGTGGTCGCTATGATGCGATATAGATCGATCATGGCCACGTCGTCGCTGCAAGTACTTTCTTAGGTCAGCAGGATCTTGTCTTGACTCCCTGCTGATTCTTTCGAAGACACTTCTCGATGATCGTCCTTGTTCGCTGCTCAAGCAATCCTGGTTGTTGTTGGATTTACGAGAAGGTTGTGTGCGACCACGGTTCGTACTCGAACTCTCTGTACAAGACTCTAGAGGTAAGTCTGCGACCTTGCCTTTTCCTTTGGAGGTGCGTTCTTCATGACGCTCCTGCTGAGTTTTTGGCTGGTCGCGTCTTCTCGTCTCGAGAATCTGTATTCCCTTCGCAGGTAATTGAGCAGGACGTTCTTTGGGACGTTCATGTTGTAGTGGAGTCACCATCTGCCCTTTAGCAAGTCGTCGCAGAGTGTCGTTGATCTGGTTTGTGACTTGCTGAAGGTTCATGAGCGTTTCCTCCATGCGATCCTGTCTTTGGGACATGTTCTCTGTTGCCGTCATAGTAGGTTGATCCGGAGCAGGAGTCGCCTGTGTAGCAGCAATACTCTGAGGTTGATTTTGGCTAGTCCCGGCGGCTCTGGTGGTGTTTCTGGTGTTTGCCATTATTGAAAGGATGGAATTTGACAAAGATTTCAGCCGGAATAGCCCTCCTTCTAGCGCCAATTGTTGATTGAGGTTTTATCAACAATAAATTTATAAGTAATTAAGAGATGTGGCTTGTGTGAATTGAAGTAGTAATCAAAGCAAATAAGGAGAGAGGGATTTATAGTGGTTCAGCCCCAAAAAAGATGAGCCTACGTCCACTGTTTTCTCACTATATTGATGAATACTCAAGGTTACAATACTCAAAAATTATTGAAGAATGCTAAAGACTTAGACTACCCAAAGTTTGGAATACCCTAAGCGTGAATTTGCTCTGACTTCTATTCTCTGTGACTTGTTTTTGCCCAGAACTTGATTGTGATTTTTTGGAATATAGAGCCCCTTTTATGTAGATAAAGATAACCTTATGCCCCTAGGTTCCTTATGTCTCTAGGATCCTAATTGTATAAACGGGTAACTATATGATTGGGTAACATACAATTGGATAACTATACAATTAAGTAATTGGATAATTATTCAAAATGGATAACTAGTTAATCATAAACAGGAATCTTCAGTTTCCCTTTCCTTGTAGGTTTCTTCCGTAATAAGTCTCCCTCTTCTCGTAGGTTTCCTTTATGGCATTTATCTTTTTCCTTCTCCTTATAGGTTTCCTGTTTGTTAAGGCAAACTATACGGAGAAGGTCGCACAGAACCTGCGGAAACGGTCGCATATAACCATCACGGAAGAGGTCGCATATAACCTTCACGGAGGAGGTCGCATATAATCCTTACACGACCTTAGGATTTTAGACCGTACAACAGTATGAAAAGGCTTGACATAAAGGAGGATGAAGTCTTAAGAGGATGATGTGGTTATTAGTTTAGTCTAATTCACCAATTTTCAATGTTTGGCAGGGATGGAGCTATATGAAGACGTTTATGGATTTTTGATAATTTTAATTTTATATTAAGATTATATAAAAATATTTATGTATCAACTAAAAAAAATTAGGTATACACCCATAACTTAATTATTTGTGCAGTAGCTATTGAAAACGTACATGATATTTCACAAGAAAGACAATTAGATAACGTTATTATGAGAGATATCTCTTCAGCTCATTTGAATCTACCTCCACCACTCGAATTAGCTCTTTTGACTGAAACTGTGATAAATTTTCCATAGAAGTCAATTTTTGAAGTAATAAATTTTTCAAAATTTGCTAAATCATAGAAACTTCAAATCTAGAAGAGCACCATAAAAAATCATGCATAAAAGAAAAAAAAATATAAAACTCACAATTAAAGTGGAAGAAATTCCTATTAGATCTAGACCTATTGGAAAATGACTTCACACATAAGGAAAAATTATTGAAATACAAATATAAAGGAAAGTGAACAGAAAAATTCTACTGGAGAAATTCTCCGCTAAGGTCAAAATTAAACAAGAGGTAAGAAGAGGCTTGACAGAGAGGGGGATCAAGTCTTTAGAGGATGATGAAGTATTAGTTTAGTCTAATTCACCAATTTTAAATATTGGGCAGGACGGAGCTATATCAAGACTATTATGGATTTTCGGTAATTTTAGTTTTGCATCTAAGATTTGTGGAAATTTAGTTTATGCCTCAACTAAAAAAACTAGATACACCACTATAAGTTAACTTTGTAAGTCCAAATATCTTTGTAAAGAAATACTTTCTTCATGCATTTTAGGAGTTATTATTTCCTTCAATAGCAAATTATTTTAGTATTAGAGGCAAAAAAAAAAAAAAAAAAAAAAACAAGGATGTATTTTGAAATACCTCATTTAAGTACATACTCTCAGATTTTCTTTTCCTTCTATGCAACTCAAACTTGACACTTGGCTGAAAGAGTGAAATAAAAATAGTAATAAGAATTGCTACAAAGTGGAATATGAATATAAATGATATTTTATTTTTGATTTAATTTACTAAAATATAATGAAATATATATTATATTGACCAAAATATTCTTAATGTTAAATGTAGGACAAAAAAATAAAGTGATGTTTTAAAAATGGAGACAAAACAGTGGAATCATTCATGATTGCACACTTTTTTTAGTGGATTAACAATTTCAAATGATGAAACTATGATTCCAAAAAAAAAAATCATTATTTCTTTGTTTAATTGTCAAATCAAACAATAAAATAAGAATGGTGATTAAATTCTAAAGAGATTCTAGCAAACAAAATATTTGAGGTAACACACTCCGTACCACCAAGGCTGCCAGAGGGTTGTGAAATTTTTTTACGTTTTTAATATTTGAAATTTGGCAAAATCTTATCGACATTAGAGGCATATATGTCCTTGATTGATTGGAAGACTTAAAAAGACATCTTTGATTAATGTAGTCTACGAGGCTAGGTCTTTAATTTTCAGAGTGTCACAAGCCTGGTGCCTGGGCAAGAAAAGCATAATTAAAAACTGACATTTAGGGAAGGACTCCATGTTTCCTCTATGCAGTGGGAAAGAGAATATTAATGTTTTGTTTTTGCTGGTCTTTCTTTTTTTAGATCTTTCCTGCAGTGGATCAAGATCAAGAGTAACTGTCCTACTTCCTGTCCGAAATATAATTATTATTAAAAAAAAAAAGGAAAAAAAAAAAAAAAAAAGAGATCCTTGTTTTATTATTTTTTATTTTTATAATACCCCCTATTAAAGATAATTATCCGGATTAATCAGCGAGATGAAGCAGAAATGGGTAACGTGACTTGAGTCATAGGTATCTTTTATCAACATACAAAAAGCACTGGCAAAAAGGGTGAAAAACTCTGAATATACTAAATCAAAATCAGCATTAGTATCCCAATAGATTGTGATTTTCATGGCATGTATCATAGGGTAGGTGTCTTGTTATGTTGTTCGTATATCCAATGGCCACCAGCTGGTCGTTGACAATGAAACTTAATTATAAATAGAAGTAGAAGTGAATAGTGTATATATATATATATATATATATACCTATTTTTCAATTAGAATGTGATAGCCCTTAGATTTTTCTTTTGCTTTGAGAAGAAGTGGGACGATTATGCTTTTCTAATCCAATTAGTTACTTTTACTGTTTCACACCTATGACCTAATGTCATTTTCGGAAAGACAAATACATGAGAAAACTATGGATTTTAAAACAGCATCTCCAATACAATGTCAAATTTACATGCTTAGAAGTAGGGGTGCACGTCAGGCGAGTTTTCAATCGTATCGGATTTTGGGACATTATATATATAATTAAGATAGTGAACAATAAAATGAGAAATTTATAATTTGGATTTTTTTTTTAAAAAAAAAAAATCTAACTACTAAATACAATTTTTGGGACATTTTAGACTGTACGAGTTTTAGAGCCGCGCTCTTACTGCGGATTAACTATGGAGTATAGTGAATTAATAGTAAAATATTTGTTATATTATTTATGGTAGTTAAAAGTTTTTTATAATAAGATAATATTTGTTTAAAATATGATAAAATATTGTTCATAACATTACAAAATGTTATTATACTAAAGCAGAGAAATAAGAAAATCTTTGAACACAGCTACCTACAAATAAGTAAACATCTCAATTGTATATCAACAGAACATAGCATACGCATTAATGAATACTAAAACAAAACATAGTCATAACTCGAAGGAAAGGAAAAGAAAACAACATAGCAGAATATAATAAAGGGCAATAATGCCTAAATTGTTTCCAAAAAACGCTCTTTAAACCAGTTATAAACGGCTAAACGTTATACGAAGTGTAGAAAAAGTAATAAGAACACAATAAATACAGCCAAAAAGGTTAGAACAAACTTTGATAAGTTGTGAGTAAAAATGAAGATGGACGTGAATATGATATCAACAAAGTAGTAAATAGCTTAAGTATTTATAGTTAAAAGGTAGTAAAAAGATTACAAAAGGCATTAAAAGAAAATTTAACACATGGCAACATCTAGAAGCAACATAAAATAAAAATAATATTTATCTAATAAAAAAATTAGAAACTTACTCAACACGGATACTTTACATAAGCAAATAGTGAAAAGAACAAATATCTTATATAAAAATAGATAAAAAAAAAACTCCAAAAATATATTTAAGAAAAAATTGCATCACTTTTCTTCTATGTATCCAAATTACTTTCTTTTTCTTTTTTTTTTTGGATGAAAATAATATGAAAAATATCAAAATTGCATTCAATGAAGTTATGTGAACATGACTCAATTCATAAATGCAAGTGGATACATAATCAAAAGCAAAAACAAGGATAGTAATTAGCATCAAAAAAATTTGGAAGAGATGATAAATACCAAACAAAAATAACTTAAAAAAAAAAAAAGGAAAATTGTTATAAGAATCAAATAGGAAACAATCTAGAAATTTAACTACACAGATACAAAATATCCTAAAATCCATTATATATACACATATATACATATATATATATATACAAAGTTGTAAGAAAATATTAAAAAAAATAAAATATGACATGCATTTTGTTAAAAAAAAACAAATAAATAAAATAATTATAAAATAACATTTATCGGATAATATAGGAGCCCAATCAAGCCCAGTTTCTAAATAAAAAGCCCAAAAAAGAAAGATTATAACCAATCCATCAAAAAAAGTCTAAGCCCAAAAATAAGAAGCCCATATTCACAAATCAAGGCCGACAAAAGAACTTAGAACACAGAAATAATAAACTAATCCAAAAAAGTATAACAAATAAAAATCATAATCGCAAAAAAGAGTAAAAAAAAATACTGAGGAATCATTTAATAATATGAACAAACATTAACATGAAATAAACAACAACCCAAAATAGAAAGAGCATGATACACGGGGAAAAAAAATTAAAAATACAAAGTTCTAGATTGAGAAAATATCAAAAAAAAACAAAGAGGATCACCAAATCAACCGAAGCACCAAACATGAAAAAAAATCGAGAACAACTTAAATCGATACGGCTAAATCTAAATTGAAGAACCAGATGTCAAAAAACAAAGGCTTAGAAAAAAATTTAGAAGAAGAAGATAAATCACAGAAGTTTAAAAGGATTAATAGATCAAATAAAAAATGAGATGAAGCCATGATCTGAGAGAAAGAGAAAAGAAAATGATTTGGAAAAAGGGGGGAGAAAAAAAGGCACTGACAAGAGAGAAAGAGAAAGAGAGTAGCAAAACAGTAGATTGATGAAAGAGAGAAGGCGGAATAACCAAGGGCGAATCAAAAAAGACACAAAAATCTAGTCCAATCTCTCACCCAAATAAAGAGACAAAGGGCTAATTTGGTCAAATTATAAGATAAAATATGAAGAGATTAAATAACCATATTCACTCACAAGCTATAACTAGAATTTTTAAGGACAAACCCGTAAAATCATGCCAAAAGCCAAGTCACTATTATTTATATAGTAGTAAATTCTTCCCTAGCTTTAGTATATATAAATAATGATGATACAAATATATATATATATAACCTTATTTTTCCTTCTTAATAAGTAATACTAGTAATAATAATAAGTTCGGGTTCTAGTTGAACGCAATGGGCCAATCCTAATGCTGATCGAAACCATACCCAAAAAGGTTATTTGGTTTGGTTCAGTGGAATTTCTATTTTGGGTTTAGCATGTCTGATTTTTGGGAATTTTTTCTCTCTTATTTAGGAATATCTCCAAGACTCTAACATGATTGTGCCAATCCTATGAGTGAGCATGTATCACAAAATTCTCATTTAATCCATGATGTTTTCATTATTGTAGTGTTTATAAGTCTAAAATACCAAATATAACATATGCCATATTTTGGCATTCAATATAACAATGCTCAATCAATTATGTGTATATTTTTTAGTACTCAAAAAAAATGAAAATTTATACTTTTCAATGCTCAATCAATTAGTTATATCTTTTTTTCGGTACTCAATCAATACACTTTTTAATACTCAATCAATTACAAAATTTATATTATATCTTTTTTTCGGTACTCAATCAATACACTTTTTAATACTCAATCAATTACAAAATTTATATTACATGATACACTTTTTAATACTCAACCAATTACAAAATTTATATTATATGATAATTATAAACAAGCTATTTTGAATCATAAAAAATTAATGATAGTACTTCAAAAGTCTATATGTACATTCTATAAAACTCTACTACCTCTACATTCAAAATTTATTTATAGTATATGATAGTTATATTATGAAAAATAGTCACATAAAAGAAGTTAAAAGATGATACTAAATTTGGTGTCTACTGTAAGAAACTAAAAGGTTTTTTTTTTTTTTATTCTCATGCTGATAAACTTTTAACTATGAGAGAAAGCTTATAATTTGTCATTGACTCGGGATTCTTTGTTATTATCCTAAAAAACGATTCTTTTAATGCTATACGTGCAATTCAAATCAAGAAATTCAAATCAAGAGTAATAATTTGTCCACATCTAATTTAATTATTACAGATTTTATTTCTTTATTGAGTATTAATACGAGTAATTCTTAGAATTTTGTTTTTCGCTCGGAAAACAAAGTAGTTCATTCACTCGTTAAGTTTAACTTTTCTTCACATTCTTCTATGTTTTGGTTTGGAAAAATTCCAAATTATATTGCCAATTTTGTGAGAAATGACCTTTTTAAACCACTATCCTTTGTCCTAATTACTCGTAGTCCTAGTCAAGTCCAATCCCAGTGCACATGTCCTGAACCGCAGACCATGGACAGGATTGTGCAATTTTGTTTCATTTAATATTTAAAGTGGTGTCTAAGCACAGGTCTTGTCGATATCTAATACACAAAGATGATACAACAATAAGCTTATAATTGAAGAGCATTCTATGTTATCTGTGCAATGGAACATAATATATAAAAATGCATTATTAATTCATAAAAACTTAAATAGAGGTATTTTAGAATACCTCACTTTTTTTTTTCTTTTCCTCCTTGGCACAGAGGGCATTAGATTTTATATTCTTTAGAACTATATAATTAATATCTGGGAGGCCGTGTCGACATCAAATGATCTTCTTTAAATGTATCTACGTGGCAAGGGATTAACTTTTCCTAGTGTCAAACTTGGGGCTTTTGGACCTTTTTTTTATGTATTTTTTTTATTTATTTAATTTATATATTTTATTTTGATTATTATTAACGTTAATTTTTAAATTTAAAATTTATAATAAATTTATATTTTTTTTTATCAAACAATAGTTTTGATTATTACGTTTATTAAAATGCTTTTTAAAACTATATATATTTTAATACTTAATTCAAATTTAAAAATAATTAAAATAAATTGTTAAAAAAATATTTAAAAAATGAAAAAAAAATATAAAAATTAAATATTATTTATAAAATCCTTTATCAATTTTATATATATGCTTTAAATGTGATTTCTAAAAAAAAAAAAATATAAAAATTAAATATTATTTATAAAATCCTTTATCAATTTTATATATATGCTTTAAATGTGATTTCTTTTAAAATTTATATATTTATATTTTCAAAGATATTTCTGTAAACATAATAGTTAATATTAGTGTTTACTCTAGAATAATTTGTTATAAATTGTAATTCTGAAAGTTAATACAACAAAATAGTAAATCTGAAAGATAATATTAATAATAATAAAAACGTAATATATAAATAGAACAAAAAGTCCAATATAATGTATAAAAATATAATTATCCTTTATTAATTAGAGCAAATACTTGATAACTATAATATACCATTTCCTTTCCTTGCAACTCTCAATGAAAGCAAAAAACACGATTATGTTTTTGCGTTGCTTTGAGGTTTTATTTTTTTTTCCTTAATTAGAAAAGTGTATATATGAATTGGTTGAGTATCAATGTCAATAAAATTTGGCTACTGTATTTTAAATTTAAGCACTTTTAATGGTAAAATCAAATAAATTTTACGTGAATCTCTTATATGATTAATCTGATTACATAAAATTAATGCGCACTTATATTCATCTTTGACATCTAGTATAAACATTCAATGTTGAAGAAGATATACAGTACTAGCCTTGTTTGGCACAGTACTGTAATAACTCAAATATTTCAAATTATTTCCTTCTAAAAAAGAAAATTCAATCATTCAATTCTATAATAACATTGTTCATGTTAATAATAGATTCAAATATCAATTTTAGGTAATTTTTTTTCTTAGAAACGATTTAAAAAAAAAAAAAAAAAACGGAGAAAAGGAAAAAAAAAATAAAAATGAAAAAAAGCCCCAAGGACGAGGCTGAGCTCCACGACTCGACAACCGCCTTATCTCCAATGGCGGATTTTGAAGCCTAGCTTATTATTTCTCAGCTCATAATTTCCAAAAAATGAAAGCTGCTTCTTCTTCTTCTTCTTCTTCTTCTTCTTCTTTTTCCACAAGCTCTCATCTTGGGCATGTATGGGCTCCAATCCGTGGATTCAAATCGTCGGTACTAAACAGGAGGAATTCGATTACTCTCAGGCCCAGCTTCTGCAACTCCATTTCTTTGACCTTGCGCTTCAAGCCCTACCGCTTGCTCACGCTATTGGCTTCGGGTTCGGGTTCCCCTGAATCGACCTCTTCCGACGCCTCGGAAGCAAATCAAGAATTTGATGGAGTTAAAGACGAAACACCGCAAGGTCGCTGGCGTGTGGAAATCGGAAACCCTAGCCTTCCAGCCCCATCCGTGGCCAAATTGAGCTTGAGCGACCAGGCTTTCTTTCTCCTTGCTTTCATCGCCTGCACGGTATTCCTTTCCCTTTCATTATATGCAATCTGGGTTTTGATTTTCGTGTGTATATACGTATATATAAATATATGGTATATGTTTCAAAGGGCTTGAATATGCTGTAAGTCTGTAATGGGAAGTTTTGTAATGAAGCCAAGTGCGTTGATATATTGATATCTTCCCATAATCTCTAAATGAATACAATAGTTTCTGGGTTCTGATAAGCTGGTTTCTATGAATTTGTGCAGACTTCGGTGGCATTTACGAGCCTTGTAATTGCAGCTGTCCCAACTCTGTATGTAAGTTTCAACTTGTATGGAATATCTCAATTTATCAACGCATTTGGTTAAGCAATCTTAACTTTTCCGTGGCATTTTCAATATAAAATTTGTTCGTTTCTAGCGGGTTAATATGTTTTTGAATGTTGTTTGAGAAAAATCTACATCATGCTTTTCGCTATTAAAACCAGGAAACAAGAGATAAAAATGTTGCCAAGCAAATCCTTTGTGTTCTGTTTTACATATTCTCTGCAAAAAGAATTTGTTGGGCTTCTGTGTATGATGAAACAGTGTTATCAAAGTAAATACACAGAGTATGAATCCACCAGTTTTGTTCATTTAGGATTTCTGCAGAGAATTTCTACACTCATTATGTAATGAGGCCTTCATGTTAACACGAGCATTCTACTCCGTGTAATAGTTCGGACATGGATGATGAGATTTGTGTTCTTATAGAATGTTGCTTTATGATTGTATATTCTCAGCCTACCGAGCCAACAAGAATCTGGACGCTTAAAATGAGTTTAAAGTATATCTTGTTTCCTCAATTCTGGTTCCTGACGTACTAGTTCTCTTGTGCATTCCTTAGGCAATGGGGAGGGCTGCAACATCTCTCTCAAAGCTTGCAGATACAGCTCGTGAGGAACTCCCTAGCACAATGGCAGCCATTAGGCTCTCAGGCATGGAAATCAGTGATCTTACCCTGGAATTAAGTGATCTAAGGTAATAATTGTATCTGATATTTTTGACTGATTCTTTATGTTACACCTTTGCCATTGATAGACTTAAATTGAACTCACTTCTCTGCATTGCTTTATATCACCTTCCATTACCCGACATGGCTCTAAAACATGAACAGTGCTTCTTGGGAGGAGTTTGTGCTTCTCCCGTAAAATACAACTCTCAGGGTTAGACTCCATGAGTTTCAGAAGAACATATTTGATAGGAAGCATATGTGTACAAGAAATCGGTTAATGGTGTAAATTGTGTAAAATAACAAGAGAACACCATTTCTTGGAGGTGTTAGTTTGAAACGATTTTGTCATGTTCTTCCTGAGTTTATCTCTGTCTAACCTTTTCAATGAGTGATTCTTTCCACGCCTCCCAATTAACATAATGTGTAATATGTTTTTAATGCAGCCAAGAGATAGCTGATGGGGTCACCAAATCTACTCAAGCTGTGCAAGCGGCAGAAGCTGGAATTCGACAGATTGGTGTGCTTGCCCGGCAACAGACTATCTGTATGTTTAAAGCGATATCTGTTTTTTCATAAGGGATCTTCCCTACTAGCCTAATTTTAATGCGGGGCTTCCATGTACTGTGGATGATTTCTAAGTTATCAATTATTCGATGCAGCGATGATTCAGGAAAGGGCAAGCCTGCCTATTATCTCTTTACAACCTGTTGTTGTCGGTGCTGCTAAGAAGACTTCTCGAGTTGTTGGCCAGGCGACAAAATCCTTGATGAATATGATCTCTGGAGGGGAGTTTAGCTCTGAGACTGAAGATGACAGTGGAATTGATAGTGCGGAGACATAGGTTTGGTTTGTTCCCACTTATCAGTTTTGTTGTCTTTTACAAACTATTTAGTGCAGAAACTTTCTAGAAACTCATCTCCATACCCTCAGATCAGTTTCGTGTCTGATTTTGATATTTCAAGCTTAAGCTTGCCAAATATGATTAATCCGAAAAGTTGTGCTTTTTGTACATAATGTAAAGACGTGTGTCAAAGTTTGATATTTGTTGTATGACGACAACAGAAGTACCCAAATCAAGTTGGGGAATCAATATATGGTCTTCCTCGAGTCTAATAGACTCGTGAATCTTAAGTATCCTCTTTATCGAAGGTCTTTCCTGGGTCTTAAACTATCTTTAAATATAAGAGAATGGGCCTTCAAAACCAGCTATAAGAGAATTTGCACAAGTAACCGCGTAGGAGAGAAAGGACGAAAAAGAAAAAAAAATTATTAAAGCACCAGTCTACGAGTAATTAATTAAAACTTTGAAAGTTTAATCAAAAAAAAAAAAAAAAAAAGAAGAGTTAGAGAGAGAGATATTTTACCTAATAAATTGTCTTTTCTTTTTGCCCTTTTGTTTTAGTTCATATTAGTCATGTTGAGCCCAGCTCCATTATTTTACACCCTTTTAAACAACGTAATAAATCTAATAAGTTCCATTGTACCACCTATACTTCATATATTTGCGAAGCAGTTACATGTACATATCATTCTGATGTATTTTGAATAGGAAAAGATTATAAATAGAGTTACATATATGTATTATACTGACCAAGTAAGCTGCATCAAACCTCATTAATGGCAGATAATATTCCGTTAGGATCGTGTTCTACATCAAGGAGTACACAATCAAGTGTGCCTATCCATAAATTCATGTACCTTCTCAGCATCTGCAGCATTTGATATGTAATAGCTACGAAAATCTTTGTATTGAACGGCTCTATAGAGAGGTGGATTGCAGGCATCGGTTAAAGTCGTTTCTGGCTTGATAATACTGTCGTTTGAAGGGTAAATAAACAAAGACGTAGTCGTCCTAGCAACGCTCGAATTTGTCACAACCCTATGTTCTGCACCTTTGAGCTTTCCATTGCTCATGACCTAAAAACTCATATAATGTATTTATGAAAACAAATCAAGTCAAACACAGATTTTCTATCATATATTAAGTAAATCAAATAGAGAACTTTTTTTAAAAAAAAACAAATTCCAGTATATATTGTGTCCGTATTTACCTGTAAAACATAACCTATGTTAACCACAAATGCATGCGAAAGAGGTGGAACGACAACCCATTTTCCATCCTTGCAAAGTTGAAGACCAGGCACATCCCCCTGAAGAAGAATGGTAATAACACTAGGGTCACAGTGTTTAGCTATCCCCAAGGCTAAACCAGGCTCTGGACACGCCGGGTAGTGATTAACCAACACTATTGGATTCTCACTAAGTTCACCGCTGAAATACCCTGGCTTCACTCTCAATCCCTGGCTTATCAATTCCAGAATCTTGGAAGCCAACTTCCTTACTTCCTCTGTGTATTTCCCAACAATCTCTCTGAAACATGATAATTGAACTGCTTAATTTTTATATATTAAAGGCTCGCTTGCTAATAATTTTGTTTTTAAAAGTAAAATGAAATGTGAAGATGTTGCGATATATATATATATATATATATATATGGCTTTTAAAAAAAAATCTTCAGCATCCTTTTTATTTTGTAAAATAAATGACACGAATATTGCGAAACAAGACTTTAAATGTTGGTATGAGAAACAAAACGTTAAATTTTTTTTTAAAAGATAATAGAACAGCTTTATTGCTACCGATATTGAGTCGGATTTTCGGGCCAAAATTGCATGTGTTCCTCAAGAGGGTGACAAGGATGAACTAAAGCATCTCTCCAGTAGTGAAGCTGTTCAGTTGAGTAGTTCTCACTACTTGTGTAGAGCCTACATCTCATCTTTGGGTCCTTGGAACATTCTCTTGCCTTGTCAATATCTGGCATCTCATGAAACTCCTTCGTAACTTTCATGGTCTCATCCATTAGCTCTTCAGAAACTCCATGGTTAACCACCTATATATACGTATAATATATATATATATATATATATATATATATATATATATACACACACACAAAATAAGAAACTTGGTATCAAAATATAACATAACTGAAATGTCAAAGAAATGAAAACAAAAAATCGAAATTTATATTTATTTGTATATGATCATGTTTATTCATTGATCAAAACCTGAAAAATCCCATATTCCTGACCAGCTTTGATGATTTGTTGAATGATAGAAGTTTGGTCATGATTATGATCTTCATCAAGATCAATCACCGGAATATTGCTATTGCCATCTGGACCGAAATGAAGCTCCCCGGGTCTTGTTTCTAGTGGGAATATGTATGATTCCGGTAATGTTGTCCGAGAAGTGGACCAGCCGGAAACAAGCTTCTCCATATGATATTGAATGTTGGTTCCAAAAGATGTAATCTGATACACAGAAGAAGGGATTACTTCAAGGAAAAGAGGATCATATACAAATATATATATAGGGCACCAATCCAGTAGCTATTTTTTTTTTACCTATACTTAAGTATCAATTTGGTCAATGAAAATTTAGTATGCACATTTTTTTATTGTAAAAAGTAAGAAAGAGAAAGAGTATTAATAATGCAAGTCTTTTCATAATGCAAGTCTTTTCATGCACTTCATTATAACCATTAGATCACCATTAAATGTGATCCAACGACTAAAGAAGTGTATAAAACTTACAAGTCATTGACTATGAAATGTCTATATATTAAATATGTATACATGTCTATATAGACTAGAAGTTCAAGCTTACTGCTGATATTAATCATAATAATAGATGAGGCCAACCACACGCATCTATCTACAAATTGCTAAAATGTATTTTAATGGCAAGAATAGTAATCGAGCAACTTGTATTGCTTTCTGGTAGTTCAAGTTAGTAATATTAATATTTCCTGCTTTATGAAGCCACATGAGGATATGCATTTGCATGAGTATGACGATGTAGTTGTAGTTGTTATAATAATAATAGAAAAAAATTATAAACTAGAACATTTTTAAGTGATTTTTAATAAATAACCTATTTTTCAAAATTCTTTGCAAAATTAAGTTTTAATCACACTTGATCGAGTTGTAATTTAAAGAGGAGGGATGACTAGAAACAGTCACCCTATCGACCTCTTTTCATTAAGTAGATAAAATAGGTAATAATGTTGTAAATAATGAGAAAACAAATGATATTAACAAATAAAAAAATGACACATGTCAGAACTTGACATCTAAAAAAAAAGTCTGACAAAAGTAACTGTTGTTAACATTATTTTTGAAAGACTATATTTTGCAAAGTATTTTTAAAAATATGTCATTTACTCAGAGTGACTTTCCAAATTAATGCTCTATTTTGCAAAGCACCCAGAACAAAATTTTATTTGGTCGACTAATATAATAAAAGTAGCTGAGCCAGAAGCTTTCAAATTAGAAGAAATTTATAACTCTGCGACATAATTGACGAAGACAGTTCTTTTCTTTTCATGACTTTTGACCCTTATGAAACAGCACCCTTTCGAATCAGGCTTTATTGAAATTATTTTTATTTAATTGGCTGACTAATTAATCAGATTTTATTTGGATTAGTTATATAAGATAACCATAAGGTTGATCCTATAAGTAATTGTTCAAATATCTTGATTTCCTTCAAAGTTTCTCAGCTTGATTCTATTTGTTACATCACTTCCTAGAGTACTGGACCGCTGGTAGTGTTACTTATCAAAGTTAGCCTATTGGTTGCAAAGATGAAGTGAATAATTAGGTGCAGTCATAATCAGGAAGCCTGGACGGTATAGCTAGGTTGACATTTTCTAACGAGAACCTAGCTAGCTAACTTATGACCATAAAGTATTAATAAAGAAAAAGTGACGATCGAGTTGGTGACTCCTCATTATTTTAACAAAATATTGACCAAATAATTTGATTTGATAAATTCCTTTCATTTGTATAAAAAAATATTCATACGATTAATAAAATGGAGAATTTAATTTATTGTCATGAAATTTTGTCATGAAGTTAGGCTGGTCTCACGTTATATCTTGATTTATTTTTTATCAGAAAAAAAAAATTGAGAAGTTTCTTTGTTGACTAAAACAACCGTACGTTGCGTGCAAATCCAAGAATATACCTTAACAGCGAAGCACATGATTAGTTTTCTTTCTTTCTTTCTTTTTAATATAACTTTACAAGTTTTAATACTAGAAATCTCACGTCTTGTCTCAATAATACTTAGTATTTAATACGTAAGAATTATCTCGTTCAATCGGTGAATTAAAATTAACTTAGCAATAATTTGCTAAATTGAATAATACAAGTCTTCATTATCAAAACAATTTCAAATTCAACCCTTTTTTTTTTCTCAATTTTTTTCCTGACCGACCAAAGAGTCTCTTTCATTTTCTTCCAATTCACCGGAGAGGGAGGTCTTTTATACCTCTTTCTCTGCGGAGGTTTTTAGTTTCTCAGTTTATTTTTTATTATGTATTTGAATAATTATTCTATTTAGGAATGCATATCTTCGTCCGAATGTAGATATATAAGGGGTTTTATCCACTCAAATCTTGATCTATAGTGGCCCCGTATTTGTTTTATGTTTTTTGTTATTTTAGTACACTTGAATCTTTATTTATAGAAATTTAGTTCATCTTATGTTTTTTATCCTTTTAGTATGGTTATTATCTTGATGTATATCAATTCGAACTCGAATCTGGAAGATTTATGTGATAATATTACCTTCTAATGATATTTGGATTTGAAGTGAGAGACACCGCAACAGATATTGAATGAATGGTTATAACGAGCCAACAAAAATTGAGAACTCTATTAAAGCGCATAATAATAGTAATCCATATAAATCCCCTTATTCTGAATCGATTTCGCAAATATTATAGTGCGCAAAATTACTCTAATGATTTTAATTAGTTTACTATGGATTTTTGCTTCGTATCCAACAATTCTTTGACGAGTATTGTACTATGTTCCTATTATTAATCAAAGTATTATTCATTGAAAAAAAATCAAATTCACTAATTCATTTTTTCTTTTTCTTTTTTATTAAAAAAAAAGTCTTATAACATGGCCAATGTCCATGTTCATTGTCGTTGGTGAAATCGTCATTTTTTTAGTGAAATCATCAAATAAATTCTTAGTTCATCGCTTCGATATCAAAAGAAGTTATGGACTGACTTTTTTATTATTATTATTCTTTTTCTTTTGCATTGAATTATAAATTGACCGTTTACCAAATCCTCCTCTATAAATATACCGATTTGTGGTATATTGACAGTAGATGTGGCAATTTGAGTTACGGCAAGATTAGTGACTTGTAACTCACACAATATTAGTAGGTTTAAGCTTTCCATAAATGAGTTTAATGTAACACAATAAAACAATAAATATACATGTAAGTTTATGCCGTTTTGTGACTAAAAACGACCTGCTGTAATTTAACATGTCGAATTGATTTTTTAAGTCATTTAATTAGTTCAAAAACTAGACACGCCGTTTGCCATTCAAGGACAAAATGTATGTCGTTTTCGTCATTTAAAGAAACGACGTGTCGCCAAGTAAGCAAATGACATGTAGTATGTGTAAGGCAACCTTTTGCTGCCTATAATTTTATAAGCCATATATACGTAGTTTAAGAGAATTCTTCTGTCTTTCAACTAAAAAAACGACACGACGTGTTTCATATAAAGAGACACCGTATTAAGTACTCTTTACTCCAAGAACAGATGGGGTCAATTTATTTTAGTGTAAATTTCATAAAGGTAGTATGATTCTGAGGCAGCATGATCACGTACATGGTTCTCCTCAAAGGGTGACCGCAAAAGCACAAACCATTCCGCAATTCAATGGAACAAACTCCATACAAGTTAACTACAATCGAAACTATGCTTTACTATACTACTTTCCGGCTCTATCTCTCTCTCATATTACTCACTCAGCATATAAGTCTTTAGCTTCTCTTTCTCTTTTTGCATAGTGCTTCTTCTCTAAACCAGAAGTTTTCCTCACCTTTTTTTTTTTTTTCCCTCTCAAATGGGGTTCTTAATTTTTACTAAATTAGACCTTTGACTACAAAGCTATAGACCCCTTTATCTTATCCCACTTGAGTTTTTCTCTAAGCTATCTTTCTTTCTCCCTCACATTCAGATTCACACCATCTTATGGCACCAAGTTTCATCCATTTCAACCATCTTGGATTCCAAGCTCTTCCAACAATCAAAGTCCAAACAGGGTCATCTCAAACTCATCAAACAGAGCTATCTACTCCAGGCTCTGCTTTTCCCATACTAGCAGTTGCTTTACTAAGTATTATGGGCACAGCATTCTTGTTAGCAAGCTACTACATCTTTGTGGTCAAGTGCTGCTCAAACTGGCACCAATTCAATCCCATAAGAAGGTTTTCTGACTTAGGAGGTTCTAGACAAGACGATGAGTCGTTTATCGCCTTCTCTCCGACGACAATGTGGAATCGTGGGGGTCTAGATGCATCGGTCATACGTGAAATCCCAACTTTCCAATTCAAAGGAGGAGAAATCGAAGACCGAAGCGTTTTTGGTTGTGTGGTTTGTCTAAACGAGTTTCAAGTGCATGACACCTTAAGAGTTCTTCCAAACTGTAGTCATGCTTTTCATTTGGACTGTATAGACATATGGCTTCAAAAAAATGCCAACTGCCCACTTTGCAGGACAAGTATTTCAGGTACTATTCGATGCCCGATTGACCAAATCATAGCTCCAAGCTCTTCTCCTCAAGAGATTCAGCCCTACTCAGATAGTCTTATGGGAAGTGATGAAGACTTTGTGGTGATTGAATTGGGTGGAGAAGAAGAAAGTGGAGTTGCTTTTCCACCAAGGCAACAAGAAAGAGACAATCCTGAAGAAGCTTTGGTCCCCAGAAGTCATTCTCCAAGAAAGTTGTACCATAATCTCAAAGTGAAGAAGTGTCACCATGTTTCTATAATGGGAGATGAGTGTATTGATGTGAGAGATCATAAAGATGATGATCAGTTCTTCTCTGTTCAACCCTTAAGGAGATCTTTTTCATGGGATTCAGCTACTGATAGACAGCTCTACTCAACTGTTCAAGAGATCATAAAGAAGAATAGAAGGCCTTTGAATGAGTTTAGTACTAGTGAAGGATGTGAAACCAGAGTTGGAAGATCTTTCTTTCCTTTTCGACATGGTAGAGGCTCCAGGAATGCCATTTTTCCATTTGAGTTGTAACTAGTAATGTGAGAATTCATACTTTTTTCTCTATTTATTTTCTTGTTTTTTTTTTTAATTTGCTTTTTAATTTTCTGACTTGGGCTTGGTTTCAGTTTATAGTTTTGAGGTCAAGATGTTGGAATTGTTTAGTTCATATTTACATAAGAAGAACAAAAATGAGTATAGCTTTCGCTTGGGTTGATATTTTAGGCTTAATCAGAAGAGTTCAAAAAAAAAAAAAAGATAGTTTGCCTAGAGATAGGCTTTGGTTTGAGAATCATGGGGGTTGATATATTTATCTTCATTGTGTCTTGCTTCTTCATCAATGGGCTTGATTACTTTTTATTCTCCTTTTTATTTGGAGTTTCAGTGAACATAAGAGGTAGTAAAGTGGCCAGAATAGAGGGACCCCAAACAATTAAGTGAACAAATAGAGAGAGAGAGAGAGAGAGAGAGAGAGAGAGAGAGAGAGAGGAAACCTTGGTAATGATCTCTCACTTCTATTATCTTGAGGCAATTATAAGAATATTGGTAAAACTCTAAGGCTGTGATTGTTGTTGAGTTTAATAATGACATGTATAACATTTCCATAGTTTTGATTATCAAATGAGGTCAAGGTCAGAAGAAGCTACCTAACAGATTTTGTAATATCTCAAATATGATTTATGGATGGGAAAGGAAAAGAGAAAGAAGAAGAAGAAAAAAAAAAAAAAGAAGGCAGCATTGCTTAATTTCTAAGGGAGAAATGATTAAAAAGGAAATAAGTGAAAGGAAAATGCATGAGCATTGAGCAGAGCCAACATCATAATTAGAACGTGTTTCAATGTGAACATCATCAATATTCGAAGTGGATATCAAGTCCCATTATTATTCTTCAAACAGGATTTCCCTACCTCTTCCTGTGTCAGACCAATTCAATATCAAGTGCGCAGCAGCAACATGCTTTTTTAAGTGCAAATAAACTGTCCTTACTTGAAGGATCACAGGTGAACGTGTAACAACTAAGGCTACTTTTATTACTCCGTAACAAATCGATAGCAATAGACAAAAACTATTATCTTTTCTTACGCAATTTGTAAATAAAACGACTAATAAGAAACATGCAGACCTTAAAGAAAATGAAATAGAAGAAAGCTCATTAGCAATTGAAGAAAGCTTATTTGCATGTGCACCATAGGCTATTTTCTTCAATTGCTGGAATATCATTCGTGTAGATGTTCTACATTTACAATTCATCTATCTCTTTTTTCCTAGTGATAAAACATATAAATATTTCAAAAGAGATTTTTATTTTTGCTCTGTAAATGAGTATTCTAATTTGGGCCATTAGATTTTTGATCTGATGGTTTTAATAATATTAGTAATTTTATAAAAATGAAAAATGTAATTAATACCTATATAAATATATAAAGATATTTATGACTCAAAAAATTAGTAACTTGTTTGTGACTTATGAGTTAAATAGTTTTTTTTTTCAAGCATCCAAACTCTATCTTCTCAATCTTTACTTCTACCCTTTTATTTTATTTTATTTCTTTGCTTTCCCTGTTTTTCCCTGTTTCTATTGCATTTCCTCTATTTTACTTGCTAATTATATATTATTTATTTATTGAAATCTTCTTGAATTATCTTAAAGTCCCTTAAGAATACTTTATGAACGGGAGCTAACCGTTTTTTTTTTTTTTTTGGTTATATGTTGAGCTATAATAATCAATTGAATAATATATTAGGAAGGTTTACATTAGTTTAATATAGCTGTAAAATATCCAAGTCTAAAATATACGTCAATTTTTCATTCATAACTTGGTCAAGTTTGCATAACCCAAAAAAAAGGGGGAGGAAGTCTAAAGTACAAAGTGTTGATGTATTTTCATTTGACTACATCACATAATAACAAAGTATCCTTTCTTCTTTTGCTTTTGTCTCTTTTCTAGTTTCCATAAAACATATGAAAATATTTTATTATTAACCCCAAAAAAAGAAAAATATATTGCCCTAATCCTTTGATACTACAGAAACATAAAAATACTATTAAAATTCAAAGTATAAAAAAAATAGAATGGAGATTTTCTGACAGAAGTAGAATGAAATTATTATAAGTAAAAATAAGTTGCTATTGTAAGTCATGGTCAAAATACTTATCAAACAAAAATATTTCTCTATATATATATATATTTATTGTCATCAATCCAATAGATATTTTTTTAACCTATTCATAGATATTATTTTGCTAAATTAAAGTTCTTCACATCATTTTATAATAAAAATTGAAGATAAAAAATATTAAATAATGAGTATTTATATTTATTATTTTTGTTTCTAACTACCCAAATTATAGAAATCTAATGGCTAAAAAAAAATTAGGTAAAAATAAAAATATCTATTGGATTGGGAAACATATTTATAAATCCAGAAAGAATAGAATACAAGAAACCCAAACGGAAAACAAGATCATAACGCAGCAATATATACAAGGTAAATGCGAATTCAACCTGATTAATAAGTTGGGAATTTGTTTGTACACTTTACGGGGCAGACTCCAAGTTCTCTTTGGAGCAAGGTTTCACCCTCCCAAATCAAAGTTGAACCCTATTCGAAATGCTATAGCCATGATGAATTTATATACACCAAAGAATACCAGAGTTCCCTAATCAATAGAATTTGTGAAATTATCCACTACTGGAAACCCATGCATATTCCATATACCTAAAAGCAACAACCTCTTCAAAAATTTAGAGGGAAGCATATAAATAGGTCATTCAAAGTGTGAGGCTTCTGGATCTATTCTTGGGGTTTCCGGAGGTCTGCTATAAATATCATCAAAATGAAGATTACAACCTCCTATATCTAAGTCATCCGCATATGTAGTTTGAGACAACTTGCGAGAATTCCTCCAGTCCAAGTGTTGGTCCTGTTCCTCGGTGCTTCTTTCAGAGAGATTGTCGTCGTAATTAACAGAATCACGGCGATTAAAATCTGGAGGCTCAAGAAAACTTGCCTGTGGCTGTACACCTTGGGGACCATTTCTAGCCCACCAATGGCTCCTTGCTGGGTGCACCAGATTACCCTGTTCCTGATTCTCAATGTCGCTTTCCCTGAAGAAAGGCACCGATGTAGAGGCCCCAAGACTAGGTCGTGACCGAAAATCATATTGTTGCATCAAGTAATCTCCATGTCTTCCATTATTTGGTGCTTGTTGCTCCAAGAAATCTTCATATCTAGCATTATTTGGTGTCAAGTTGGACGAATTCCAAAAGTCCCCAAATCGTCGCTCAGTAGCTTCGGTTGGTTCCTCAATGTCTCTGGAGTAATTAGTTGGACGGTGTGGCTGTGAGGTGTAATACCAATCAAGAAGATAAGGATGATTCTTTTGATCTGCATCAATTAGCCAGAGAGAACCCAAATGGTAGCCAGTTCCAGGACTAAAATGTGGCATATCTCTTGATAAAATGTTGAACCGGTCTCCACGACCTCTCAAATTTGGGCTCCCCTGCCACATTCTTGGGGGAGAGTATGGAACTCGGGTAACATGTCCCTGCTGCATCTTTTGCTCCCTGAAAGTTCTAAGATTTAAAAGGAACTGCTTTCCTTCGGAATTTGGTTCCCATGAAGGATAGCTACTCTGGAAGCTGCAACACAAATTCTGGTCCATCAGAATGACTACTGGGAAATCAAATTTGCTTTCACAGGAAAATAACTAGGTTGGTTATGTACTATAAGAAAAGTGTTCTCAACTCTTATAGGGCTAAAACAGATAATGTGTTTGAGAGAAGAACGGAATGACAAATCAAAACAGTCGCAAACCTGTTTCCTCCACAGGGGAACAGATATATATATATATATAATATATATATATATGTAATGATGCAGATCTGAATAACTAAAGGCAATAATACTGTAATGAGATATAAAGGAATACAACTCAGGGCAATTTTGCCAAATCATTAATGTCTTACAAGTATAAGCAAATTGTCCAAGTGACAATGCTAAACACTTGCCTCAAGAATGACTTCTCCATTTTACCCTGAGAGCTCCTCTGGGTGTGACTTGCATTATACGGTGATCCATAATTACTATTGCCATGTTTTTGAAAATCAAAGGCGCTAAAGCTGCCACCAAAAAGAAGAAAAAATAAGCAAGTCCTGATTATTGTAAGAGTCAGGGACAAGATAAAACAACTACTCATTAATCACTGGTGAATCCTGAAGAAGATGGAAAGTATCACTATTAATTTTTTGTTATAAGTGAAAGTACATTTATTATGCTGGTGAATAGAGAACACTAACCTGCAAACATCACCAACGCCGTCCACATGCTCTGTGAAATCTGCAATAAACTGCAATATGTCTTCCACCCGCTGCTCACAGAACATAGGCCACATTAGGACCAGGAAAAAAAATAGGGTCTGATGATCCTAATTATGGATAAACAATCTCCTAAAAAATAAATACCTTCGGAACAATGAAAAGAAGCAAGTATGGAGTGAGAAAAATTGAGGCCATCTCCTCAAGTAACATCATTCCAGTGTACTGCATTATAAAAAGAAGAAAATAAGAAAAAACTACCATGAGGAACCAAAAAATTAAAAACCCGTTGTACACAGAATGTTCTGTCCCTAACATCAGAACAATACTTCTATGCAACCATTTTTCAAGTAGCCAAAATATTCAAACGGTACCAGCTTGGCGAGAGGTTAAAAGAGCTTGATTTTTTTCTTCCTTTAAAGTTATAAAATGAACTAAGCAAATGAATTAGGGAGGCAGCAGTGATCTAATAATTAAATAATAATAATAATAAAATAAAATAAAATAAATACATTCACAAGAAACAAAACAAAGCGAAAAAAAGAAGACGACAGCTCAGAATTTCTCGAGTTTTAACTACTCATACTAGTCATGAAAGACATTTCGAAATTTATAGAACATACTGACTGACAACCCTATATAAAGATGACAGCTCAGAATTTCTCAAGTTTTAACTACTCATACTAGTCATGATAGAAGAAGAAAAGGAGAAGGGAGCAAGGCATTTCGAAATGTATAGAACATACTGACTGACAACCCTATATAAAGATGACAGCTCAGAATTTCTCAAGTTTTAACTACTCATACTAGTCATGAAAGAAGAAGAAGAAGAAGAAGGGAGCAAGGCATTTCGAAATGTATAGAACATACTGACCGATAACCCTATATAAAGATGACAACTCAGAATTTCTCAAGTTTTTACTACTCATACTATTTAGTAAAACTTCTTAAAACATGGCATTTAGAGCAAAACCTGAAATAGAGTTTCAAACTCTATGCGAACCATCTCAGTATTTTCTTTCCCTCGCCATGTCTTTGGCATATAATGTGTATGCTGGACCACCATAGACATGGCCCCCTCTGGGTCAAGGACTAGAAGCTCATCCGTGACAGCAGCCCTGCTAATAGCTGTTATGGTTCCAAAAACAGCAGCATACCAAAGCAAGTTGCGGCCAAATATCTGCAAAATATTTCAGTTAAAGCAGAAGGATCCACAGTACACATTAGTCTAATATGTCAAGCAACCACAAGCATATTACATGACCCTCTAGTAGAGACTCCTCCAGAAAAGCGATGATGATCAGTATAGCAGCAAAGCCCCCAGAAACAAAAGATATGAACTTCGCAATGATAGAAATAATTGGAGAAGGAAATTGCTTTAAGTAATCTGATGCAAGTATCACACTGCTATTGATTCGATGCTTGAACAAGTGATCCACCTGCAACATCAAATAGATAGCATTTATGAAGCCAACACACTTAAAAAGACAATAGTAAATATCTTTTGAACAGGTACAAAGGAAACAGGCCATAAAGCTAAAAAAAGCAAAACTTGATTATCGACATAAGGCCAAAAACCTCAATATAGAGAAGAGAAAGCTTCTTGTTACCTCATTGAATTCCCTAAAAATCCACTTTGACAAATTTGACCATCTCCGAGATGATGCTGTGCTTGGATGATTATAGAATTGTTCAGCATGCCTCAGGAAGAGATAGACCAACATGAAAATGACAATAAATGGTGAAAGAAGCAGCATTGCAAGACCTACTACCATCAACCTTTTCTTCAAGGTTCTTGGATTAGATATAAAATCCCTTCGTACACAGAAGTTTCTGTAAAATTTAAAAAAAAAAATGAATAAAAGTAAGAACAAGAAATGTTATATGAGTACAAGTTTTCAACATAGAAACACTTTCCAGTGTTTTACGAAAGTGTGTACGGTCACTGGAATCGGCAAAACTTCCTTTTGGGAGTTACAACTCAATTCCCCGTTTGCCATTCCAGTTAACATAGCATAGTGAAGAAATCTACCGTAAACAGCTTCTATTGCTAGCAAGTTCAAGAGATTCCACTTGTTCAATAGGATTTGACAAACTTTTATGTTGACAATCACAAAGTTCTTTCTCCAAACTGGAAATGATCTATCACTAAGTTAAGGTAATAACTTAAAAAACAAATAAATAAAGAACCATTCCAAAGCAAGAATAATGACCAAGACCAATAAAGTCTGTTGCACAATATTCTCTGTCTTCAGAAAAGATTCAATCTAGCAACCAATGCAAGAATAGTAACCAAAATAACTAGAGTCTTTTGCACAATATTCTACGGCTTCAGAAAAGATTCAATGTAGCATCCAACGCAAGAATAATGACCAAGACAACTTAAGGTTTTTGCACGATATTCAATGGCTTCAGAAAATATTCAATCTAACACACCAAATCATATTTGATGCAGGATGATTCAATCGAGAAACAACAAACAAGCACAATATGCTGGGGAAAAGCCACTCTAACTACATATACGCTTTCTTCTACATCTGCTATGATATAACTGAGGTGAAGAAACTAATATGCTAAACAAGTCTTGATCTCAGAAGTAAAATTTTGAAATCTCAACATCAACCAGATGATTTAACAAACAAATTCCCAGAAATTCACGTTTCAACATACCGATCAAACATGCTCTGCAAGATGCACCAATTTAAGGTCCATTCAAGAGTCTTTGTCAGTATTAAACGATGCCGCTTTCCATTTGAGCCAAATTTGACAGTTGGACCTGAACCTGGCACCCACTGCGAGATAGGAAATGCGAGCATCCCCTTGTTAAGCATTCCAATCAAGTAATTTTCCTTCCGCATGAGCCGCATCACCACATCATGAGCAGAGAGATTCTTAACCACACAAAGCCGCTCTGAACTCTGTAACTGCACAACTTTTTCAAGAATTGTCGCCCACGGCATGGTTTGAATTTCATTGTCTGTAACACGAAGACTGCACGAACATAATGTGGTCATTTCTTCAAGTCATAGAAAGAGTATGATATGGCTTAATACAAAACTATAAATAGTGCTCCTTTATATAAAAGGGCTGTATATCACAATAGTAGACCCACCTGTTGTAATAGAAGTGACGGATACCAAGAGTTTCCCTCAACTGAGCGAAAAACCTTAAAAAACAAAAGATCCAATAGATTGAAAATATTCCCAAATAACCCACTATGATAGATTTTGAAAGTGTTAGAGGGGTTAACGGGTGTGAATGAAGAGCTTCCTTGACAAGATCACAAGGCTTCATTCCAGATTCAATGGCATCCATTCCACATTTTGCATTACGAAGACCATTCCAATCAACAAATAACAAGAAAAACCCTGAGAAACAAATGGTGAAACCCAAGCTCAGAAGCTCAACCACCCATTTTATGATAATACACCAAAGTCCTTTCTCACAGTAGTAGCTGTAGAGCTTTTCAAAGAACAGGTCGAGATCAGCAATGGGTTCCACATTCAGACTCTCACCATTCAGCAACCCCGAAGGGCTCTCACTGCCAGGACTTGTAACCCTTCCATAGTCAGATAATTCAATCTCATGAGGCAGATCATCAAGTAGCCCTGCTGTCAAAGACGATTGACCTTGCCACTTCCACTTAAATATGCCGTGAGAATTGGCACCCCTGGACCCACTGAACATCATTCACAGAGACTGACTGTGGCCAAATACAGCCAGTCCATTCCCCAAACAACCGTAACGGTCAACACAAAGTTCTGGAGGATGGAGAAGATCAAATAAGTTCTTTACATTGGAATCCAAACCAAAAAAAAAAAAAAAAAAAATTGCACTTGCCAGGAAACTAAATAGAAAACAATTCAAGTAAAACAAGCCACTGCGTACAAATATTCAAGCTTATGACAACAAACTAACGGGACCATATATATACGCATTGAAACAACTACATATATACAACCCCCATATATATATAAATATATATATATATATATATATATATATATATATATATATATATTCTTCCACATTCTTAATTGATCATGCCCTACCAAATCTTCTGAAGATAGAGAATGGGTAATATACTAACTCAACCAAACTTGCAGAGGGAAAATACGAAGTTTTTTGTGTCTCTAACTACATACATTCAAACATACAATGCAACACTCCAGACCGTTCACATTTCGGAACCAATGATCATCCTATAATCTTAGAGCTTACTTTTAGGACAGGGCTACAACTTTCCTATAACAGATGATTACTGCTACTATCCAAACATTGGCTTTACAATCTTCAGCGCAGTCATCCAAATATAGGCAACTAGTTTTTCCACGTCTCAAACTATAAAACACGATACACTACTCAAATAAAAACGAAAACCCAAGAACCCTCTACATAGGAAAGAATAAACAGATAAGAGAATATCTTTTAAGAATGAATGGTTTGAACGAAACCCGCATGAAAATCTTCTTATTTATCGTTTATTTTGGCTTGGAAGATCAAAAAGGAATAAAATAACTTGATAAAGAGCAAAAGGACAAACTTTACCTCCGACCCAGAAAACAATGTGTAAACCAGTTCGCCGACAAGGAAGAATTTAGTCGAAATCAAGGAATTTTGCGGATACCCAGAAACGAAATCAGCTTCAAAACCAGAGAATTTGAACGATGAGAGGCGAAGATGAGGAGAAAGGGTTCGAAAATCAAAATCGAGGTAATAGGATTTTGATTAAGGCAGAGAAAAAACAAGAGAGAGAGAGAGAGAGAGAGAGAGAGAGAGAGACAAAGGGGAAGAAAGAGAAGGGGTTGCGTTGGGTTGCGTGGACGAAAGAGGAATTTTGTGAAATATTTTTTTCAGAGTTGGACGAGAGAGAAGTGGAGAGAAGAGAAGAGGGACTTGGTTTGAGATTACAACATGATCAGGAGACGTGAAGTTGAGTGAATCCTCTTCTTTTTAATGCGTTTCAGAGTTTTTGATTTAATATTATTGTCTTTCTTTCTTAACCCCAAAGCACGAAACTTCTTAATTCGTACCCCCCAAATTAAAAGGGAAAAACTTCGCGAAAGATAAAAAAAAAGGAACCGGAGTTTTCTATATTGATTTTTTTTTTTTTTAATTTGGGATAATCAATAGAAGCTTTTTCATTTTTTATTTTTTATTTTTTTGTATTCTTCATTGATTTATTTATTTTTTATAATTCGGGAGAATCAACAGAAACTTTTTTAATTAATTTATTTATTTATTGCAAGTATAGTTCTACTTGGTTGACACTGCGTAGTTTAATATTATAATGGGGGTAATTGTATGGGCTTCCGGCTTCCTCACTAACTGAACTGACCAATTTTGGTACTTGGGTTATATGGGCCTCCTTAAGGTTTTCAAGTCCATCTTCATTTTTTTTGAATGCGCAGTTTTAAGATTCAACTTTTATTCATAGGGAGGTAGACGAGCCTGTGTACCCATATGCTCTTTTTTGGTGTATTAAAGTCAAGGATGTCTAGAAAAAAAGTATCATAAAATCTGGAGCTTGTACTAACAGTGCTGACTCTTTTAGTGTCCATTTTTTATCGCTGTCCAAGAGATCACTTTGATTTCTTTTGTGTGCTTCTTCGGTGCTTTTGGACCGATAGGAACATGGTTGTTCACACGGTGGAAAATGCAGAGCTGATTGCATTGCGTGAGGCTCTTCGTTTTGCCATTGATGCAGTTTGTCCTCCGTCTATGGCTGAGTGTGATGCTGTAAATATTGTTAATTGGCTTAACTCGCTTAATCCTCGTGCTGTTGATGTTCCCTTTTTTTTTTTTTTTTTTTTTTTAATTATTATGATGTTTTATCGTTTATGAGTTTTAGCTAGACGTGGTTTGTGTCACTATATACCTCTTTGTGGGAATGGGATGGCCCTTAATCTAGCTAGTCATGTTTTTACTTGTCCTAGTCACATGTATTGGGTTGAGTCTATTTTTGCTTTTATTTCCTCCTCTATTATTGAGGATTTGAATTAATAAAATTCCTCATTTCTATAAAAAAATAATAATAATAACTTTTATTCATATGCCATCTAACAAAATTTATTTAGAAGTGTACTAACTTTGTATCAAAATACATTTTTAAATTGGTAGAAAAATCTAAATTAATTGAGAGAAGTTTAGGGATAAATTAAAATTTCAGAATAAAAACTAGCATAAAACAAAAACAAAAAGAAAGATAGCGAAAACTTAAACCCACGAACGGATACTTCTTTTTTCTTATCTCTTATTATCACGGTACTTTGGAGAGTGATAGAGTCAGAAAGTTTTTTTAGTAGGGTGCATAAATTTTTTAATGAAATAATAATATAAAAAAATATTTAAATATATAATAATGTCTCCAAATAATAATAGAATATGGTCGACCAATTTTCATATCTTAAAAATATTATACAAGAATCTTTGTAAGTGTCACATTATCAAAAATGAAATTCTTAGATCTATAAAATCTTTATAACATTATAAACTACATACTAATCAAAATTTTAATTAAAAACAATAAGTATAAAGGATCTACACCTTTTATATATATATATATATATATATATATATATATCTTAGCTAGTGTATAGAGTTGGAGCCGTCGAAACCAATCAAATTTTTTCAATTTCCCCTTCTCAAATTTAGTTTAGAAATAGAAAATGAAAGATAAAAATTAAGTGAATCTTCAGTTAAAGGTCAAAATGATAATAATTCACGTCTTATATATAAATAAAACTATAAATAAAATCTCTATGAAATAAAATCTCTATGAAAGGTAAATAGAAAATAAAATTTTAAGTAGTACTAAAAAGTAAATTGAAAATATATTAGAGAGAGCAACGCGGTCCGCCCCTACCTTCATAATTGGGTTATAACTTCATTGCCAGCCCCAAAATCTAAAAGAATTGAAATTCTCGTATTGGTTGAATTTCTTTTGAAAATTTATGAGTTTATTTATAATTGTTTAAAATTTATTTATAAATATACCACTTTTCATATAAAATTAGAAAAGTATCTAAATATCATTTTTTTAAAACTTATATTTTTCAAAAATAATCGAGACAACTCATTAGATTATCTCAATTATCCATCGATTGATCAAAAAATGGTAAATTGAAAATGGTATTTTTAAAAATAGTATTTTTCTAAATAAATCTAGGATATTTCAAAAAAATTTAAAACCCTTTAATTTTTAACTTTTTTCGAAATTTTACCTTATAAAATCAAATCTCGTCAAATTTGATCTTGTCAAGTGCTACAATTAATATTTAAGAAACATTAATGAAAATCGACATAAGATTTACTTTGTTAACTTCCACTTTCAGCAACTAAATTTCTTTATTAGAATTGATCAATTGATGTGTGTGAAACAAAAGCAAAACATAATTTTGATACAAAATAAAGTAATATAGCGTAGAACAAAGAAAATGCGTTATAAATAGTTAATTAGGTCTAATAAGTTTTAATGGTCAAAAATTTTCAATTCGATCATTGCTTCTTTTTTTTTTTTTTTAAATAAAGTACCACTTATTAGACCCAAGTAATTATATAACAACCACTCTCTTTGTTGTAATTTACTAATTTCTCTTTGGATGAAACAAAATACACATTCTTTTATTTGACTCTATGATCTCAAATATTTTTCAGTGAAATATAGTTTAAATAATAATTTAAAATAAACCCCTGAAAAGTAAAAGGTGAGAAAGTAAGAAGACATCCTTTATATCAACAAAGATTGTTTAGTAATATTTTTATTTTTAAAACTGATTTGAACAATGCATATTATGTCAAATAATATTCTGGGGACATCTGTATTTTCTTCCTATTTTTTTTTTTAAATGGACCTTTTTTTTTTTCATATATAGCTGTTTTGAAAAAAAAAATTGTATAACACATAATAAGAGCTTATTCATTTGTTTAATGCAGAGTCAAACAAGAGTTAGAGTGCCTTCTTCATCTTAGGAGAAAAAAAGGATAATCTAGAAAACACTCCCTCTATTATATTAAAATACCATGTTTAATCATTTGTTATTAAAAAATTCAAAAGTAACTCCTTTATTTTTCAAAATAGAAATTAAAAAAAGTATATCTTATGTACTTTTTTGGGTCAAATTTTCAATAAAAAAATGCCATTCTTTAAGATCCAAAAACTTAACACTCCATATTATCTTTTTTTAAAAAATCATATATTATAAATAATGTTGAAAATATTATCTTTGTTTGGCACTCTTTTTTTATTAAAAATAAATTAAATTATTCTTTTTTATTTCTAAGAGTTGTTCGGAAATAATTAAGGATGTAAACGAGTCGATGAATAGTCCCTTGTCCCCATCTCCGTCCCTATCCCCGAATTATCTCCTCGTCTTCGTGTAAACATGGGTGGGACGGGGACAAAGGGAGAGATAGAAATCCCACTAAGGTTAGAGTTTCCTACTCGAAACCTCTTTAGAGAATTAAAAAAGAAAGGGAAAAAATATTTTCTCCTTTTATTTAATGATTTAATATTCATAATTAAAGTTAAAATTCATAATTACCTTACAAAACCTTATAAAATCTACATAATCATTTTATTTTTTTTATAATTATATATATCTATTTATATACTAAGTACTAAAACATATATAAATAAGTATACTAGGTGAGGAATCCCTTCCCAGACCCAACCATGGGTATAAGATTTCGCCCTTCTTCTTGGCCTCGTCCTCGATTACTCTCCTCTAAACCCATCTTCTTGGCCTCGTCCTCGATTACTCTCCTCTAAACCCATCCCGATCAGAGAAAATAATAACACTAGACATGAATGTTTTAAATATGATATTGTTATGAAAAATATTTAGTCAGAATTATGACAAATAAGGAATAAATGGATTTTTTTCTATTTTAGGAAATAAAGGAATATTTTTGGGTTTTATGAGAATATAAGATATGATGTAATATTTAAGGATAATAGGGGAAGTATCGAGATTATTGTCTTAGGATAGCTCAATGGATCAATAGATGATGTGAGTATTGACTTCTAAAGTGCTTGATTTATTTTCAATTTTTTGTAATAAGTAGAATTAATTAGTTAAACTCCACATTAAAAAAAAAAAATAGAGAAGATGTATTGGAATTATTCATTGAAGAAAAAGAAAAAAAAAAGTTAAATAGCCTTCTGCCTGTTTTACCTAAGGACTATAATATATTATTTAAAAAGAAAAAAGTATACTTTCCCAAAACATATCTCCCAAACAAGACGCCAAGAGAAATGCGGGAAGCAACGGATCAATTTGGCGGGAACACACGTGGCAGGCAATGAAGCCATCACCAGCTCAGATTTCGCGCCACCAAAGCCCTACTATATAAAAGCAGAGCCTCCGTATTTTCACTCTCAGTCCCTTCGAAATCTGCAATTATCGGGCGCCATATCGTCCGTCTCATCGCCAGAGATGAGGTCCTCGGAGCCCTCTCCTTCTTCTTCCTCCTCCATACCCTTCAAATCGAAGAAACCCCTAAACCGAATCCCCAAAGCCCAAGCCCTAGGTCTCAATCCGCTGACCTCTAAAACCCCTGAGAAGCCGCCGGAGCTCCCTCGCCGGACCCGGAACCGGAATGTAGCCTTATCCCTCAAAGAAGTTAGGAAAGCAGCTGAAAGCCTCCGTGAATCGAATCAGAAGAACCCTCGTGATCTTCGGACGGACCAGATCTCTTCTGCTAAACGGAAGATCGTTGATTTTCCCGACCAAAGCGCCGCCGCTAAATCGAAAGCCGACGCCGCTGCCGCTGCCGCACCTAAGTTACCCGAAAAGTAAGATGTCGTCGGGCTTTTGGTTGTTTATGTAGGAATTTTGCTTTGATTTGTGCCTAATTGATAGTTGTGTTTTGAATGATATTACAGGTATGAGATTCTGAGCGAGTTTTTCAATAGCTTGGACAATTCGATTCGGTTATTGCAGCTGAAAGGTTCGGCGCTGAATTTTACAAATATTCGCCCGAAAATCGAGTATTTCACCGATAGGTATCTTTAATTTTTCTTAATTGATGCTAGTGTAGATTTGATTTTCTTTATATTTGGCTACAGAAGACCAAGTTTGCATATTTACTAATTTCAACTCCTCTAATTGAGAGATCAGACTGAACTATTAACTAAGTCAGGTTATTGTAGCACTGTGCTTGGTTCAATGGGTTTTTGATCTGATTTGTTTGCTACCCATAAGTTTCTTGATGGCATAACTTATCCTTGTATGTCGTTTATGATTTAGTAACTCAATGTGTATTGTTTTCAGGAGGTTTACATACACTCACTTGGCTCAGTTAAAGTTTATTTTACCTGAGGTAATTGTGATAAAGAAGGCACTAATATTCGATGAGCGAACGAGTTGTATGAAGCCAGATCTTCATATTAGTATGAACCTTGACGCATTAGAGAAAGATGGGAAGTCGAAATCTGAAGGTGGGAATTTGTACCTGAGAAAGATCTTCCGTTCACGGCTTGCAGATTTCTCAAAATCTCATCCTGAGGTATCTGTATTTACTTGAAGATGTCATCTTTGTTAGTCACTTTGTTGCTGCCCATTTGGTGAATCATTATTTAGTTGTTTTTTGAAACTTTATTAGGGAATAAATTTTTTATGCCTCCATTAGGTTCAAATTTTACACTCACATTTAGCTAGGTTCTAGTATTACTTGTTGTGGTTGATCATATAGTTGTGCTCAATAGTTTGAGAGTTTTCTTTATATTCATGCTTCGAGTAATGTTTGAGTCATTTTTTGCATAATCTAAGTAAATTTTATCGACTTAATGCTCCAAATGAATTACGGACTTGGTTTGTTGGAATAGTGACTTCGTGATGGAAATAACCTTTCTAAGAGGATGTAAATCAGAGTGTAATTTGAAAGAAATGACATAAAACCAAGATTTTATTATTTCTATTGGATTGTGCCTTTTTTTTTTTTCATACCATGTGCTTACAAAGTGGTTTCATCTTCGTATAGGTTATTGAAGTTCCAAAAGAAACGTTGCCAGAGCCATTCAGGCTTCTGAAGGAAGATGTGCATTCAGACTCTATCAGAGTCCCACCATCGTCTCCTCCTTGTGAGGCAGTATCTGATGCCCAATCAGTTGATCAAGCATCTGATGAAATTCAGGACGAAATGCCGCGAGATCAAGCATCATCTCAGACACCTGCAAACCAACTACCAGCAGTAGCGACTCATCTGTCTCACACTTTCCGAAGGCGCTTTTCTCAAAATTCTAGAAGCAATGAAGTACAGAACACTCCTCTAAAATCACTTGAGTCTCCCTTCCAACCTTCAGGCTCTTCCTTCGTACACTCAGGCCCCAACACAGCTTCCTTCAGTGAGGAAGCCAATTCTGGTCAGGTATTTTGCCCACTTAATGCAACCCCAAGCAAAGAGCTATCTACCCTCACGAGTGAAGAAGGTCCTCCCATACAAAGTGATGATATCCTGTTGACTCCTGCAAAGCTTGCTTCTACTCCAGTCAGACTGATGACTGCCACAGCTGGGTTGTGTCCACCAAAGAGAAGTTTCATAAGCCCCAACACAGCTTCCTCCAGTGACGAAACCAGTTCTGGTCAGGCTTTTTGCCAATTGAATGCAACTCCGAGCAAAGTGCAATCTACCCTCACAAGTGAAGAAGGTACTCCCATAGAAAATGATAGTGTCCAGTCGACTCCTTCAAAGCTTGCTTCTACACCAGCCAGACTGATGACTGCGACACCTGGCTTATGTCCACCAAAGAGAAGTTACATGAGCCCAGAGGATAACTCTATGAGCTCACCAAACAAGTTGGTTAGGCGCCCACCCCGTACTAGATCTTTGAAATTTGACAGTCCTGTGAAGAATAACAGAGTTGATGAAGTCTTTGATATAAATGGCATCTCAATCAAGAATAACAGAGTTAAGGATGAAGTCCTTGATATAAATGGCATCTCAATCGATAATGACGTCCTTGATATTCTTCCGGAGAATCTTTTGCAATCGGTATGTCCCTCTGCTAATTCTATCTAGACTATGGTATCTATTAAGATTCTTAGTTGTGTTTGAATAACAGATCCCACCAAGAAAATAGCTGTTGCTTTTCTATTCCATTTTTTTCCTTTTGCCCTTTGAAAGAGTTATGTCAGCAAAGAAACTTTTGTACAACCACTTTTCAAATCTGTATCTATAAGGGTATTTGTTTTTATTGGTTTTAGATATCTAAACTTTAAGATAAAATTTATAAATAATTGTGATCAAAATGGTTGTGGAGGTTTTAGAAAATCAAAATTTGTGATTTTTTTTTTCAATTTGTATTACTGTGAAGACAACCTCAGTTTCACACCTCAATATGATAACATCATGAACATCTTAAATTAAAGTTTATCTTCAAAGACACTGTTTCTTTGTATTATTTTAAAAGTAGCTGTGTTTCGTTTTACAGATTAGAGGAAAAGAGATGAAATCTATGGAAGAGCGAGATCCAGCCATCTCACAAGCAAAGAGGAGGCGACAGATGATTGCCTGCCTACCTAAGCTCTTCAACATGATTCATTTCTTATTTCAGTCAATAAATCGTTCTGTCATCACAAAAGAAGAGCTTGTGCACAAGATAATCTCGAGCAATGCTGATATTGTTGACAAAAGTAAGCCATTACACTACCGTATAAATATATAATTGGCAATTTTTTTATAAGCTTTTCTGATTTAAGAGAAGCTGAAATCTCTTAATCCGTGTCCTCAGGAGAGGTTGAGGAGCAGCTTAGCCTGTTGCTTGAATTGGTCCCCGACTGGATTTCCAAAAAAATAGCATCTGGTGGTGATTTGCTTTTCCGGTGAGTCTCTCTAATGCTTCATGAATTCCTTTTAAACTCAAATAATGATCGCATGCGAAAATCAGTTTTCTAGTTTTCTCTATCTCATCAGTACATTTTATGTTCTTTCATAGTGAAATAGAAACTCCCCACAAATGTTGCTAAAAAAAAAAAAAGGAAAGAAACTCCTCACAAATTCTCTAATCTTTTTCTTGTTTTTTTTTGGGGCAGCATTAACAAATTGTCGAGTCCTGAGTCAATACGCTCACGTCTTGAAGAAGCAAAATGAGCCTAAATCTCAAGTTTTTTGAGTATCACACACTAAGAAGTGAGGCATGTCGATGAAAAAAGGCCTACAGTTTCCCATTTGGGTAGGGACTCCTGTAAATATTTTGTTAATTAATTATTTATGTGAAGCACATCCAAGTGGCTTGATCCTTGTCCGGAGAGGTATTTCTGGGTTGTATTCAAGTATATCAGTCTTAAATAGTAAAATGTTTGAAAAAAAAGGGGGGTTTCCACATTCCTATGCTTGAATCGAAGTTAATCTAACTAGAATTGTTGCTCCCTGGTCTGCTTCTCGCCTTATTTTGGGCAAATGAGGATTTGTACATCACCAATATCTTGAACTAACCGTCCCTTTTTGTCCTTTACCAGTAATATCCCAATGATAGATAACTAGATCAGGTCACTTTCTTTGTGACTGAAATATTTCATTGGTTACAAGTTTTGTATCATAACCAACTTGGGCGGTGTGAACAATGTTGGCATATCAAAACAACTATATATCATTTTCAGATGAGATTTTCTGCACTCTATTATGGTCATATTTTAATGGTTGGGAGAAGAATCCAATGGTGCTTTGTGATTTTCTCCACGTATACATTATATGTACGACAAGATTGAAGGTACCGGGTGTATGAAAACATGTACAAGAAGATTAGAAGTGTGAAAAAGAAAGTCCAGACATGAGGCGAAGGGAGCTGGTGGAATTTAGAACACCACAGCACCCATCACTTGGGTCAAACCATTGGGGCGGTGCTTCTCCCTTGCTGGCAAGAAACATTCCCAAGGAGTCCCTTGAGCGGAGATATCTGAGGCTCAACTCGGTTCGAACACGGGATGAGATAATTCCGGTTTTTGAGGATGAGTTCAATTGTGCACCTGAATCTCGAGTCGAAAAGCAAGAACAAGCCTCAAAATCACCTAGCCGCAAAGGCATCAGAGGGCTCTTACAGAAGTTTATGTTTCAGAGGACGGAGAAGAGTTTAGAGAGGAGTTCGAATTCAAAGAAAAAGAGATGGTTTCCTAGATTAGATTCTCACAAAAGGTGGCCTCAAGGCTGGTGTTAGTTGAGTCTCATGCATGTAAATGTTGTTGAATTAACATTCGTCAATACAAGGAAAAACATACAACAGGCGATGAAATGTCAAAGTTCTGTTCTCGTTTTCTATCGACACAAGACTTGGATCCACATTGTTGTGCAACATACAAAGTTGATTATTTTTAACTTTCTTTTTGATTAGCTCTTTCTTTTCTTTGGAAAGTCGATGTAATCATATATGTACCTAAATAGTGCATTCCAAGGGGCTGAACTATTCGTACTTGAACTTTTTATACAACAGAAAATTATCATTTTGAAAAGCAAAGGTTGAAAATTGTGTTACAAGCACTTTCATGAAGAAATTTAATATTTTAGATGAATATAAAATTGTGTTATAAACACACACTCCCTCTCTCTCTCGCTCTCATTCATCTGGGCTTTCCTTAAACTTGCTCATTAGTCTCTAATAGGATTGGCCAAAATTTAGATTGATGCGTTCAATTTTGAGGTTGACTGTTATCAAAGGCAGATGGTGCCCTTCATTGGAGCATATACAAATTCACAAATTTCCTTAATTCGTTCCTCTACTACATATTTTAGCTAAATTGGAGCAATACTTACTCAGCATATTAGATTTCACTGGATAATTACAAGGTCTAAAACATGTTTAGCAATACTTTTTAGGTCTGGTTCAAAACTGCTTTCTTTGGATTAGAAGGCTTAAAGATGTTTATTAATACGGAAAGTCGGAAACTCAAGACTAGGAAAAAAATTATTTGAATATGCCATCAAATAAGCGGCTCACAGAGTCTCAGTTCACACTAATCCATGCATTTACTTTATCTCAATTTTTACTTATTTCTTTACTGAGTACATTTAAGTTTTGAATATGTTTTATTAAATTCGAAAAATTAATTATATCCATTTGAAAATATCGAATAATTTGTATCATAGTTATGACTTCATTATCCTGATCTTTCTGTTTTTTATTTTGTCATATATGCGAGGACTTATAGGGTCTATTCAAGCTAGTGTTTGTTATTACCTTGAAAGAAAAAAAAAAAGAAAAAAGTGTTCATGATTTTGTGGGTGATTGTAATATTTCAGTTTTTTGAAACTTATTTCTGCGCAGCTTTCTCACAGTGTTGTCGTAATGATTTTGTACCTATTGTCATGTTCAATAGGTATGTCCCATGTTGACTTCTTTATTTATTTTATTATTTTTTTAAAGGTAGTTTATTTTTTTTTCCTTTTTCAATTGTACAGTTACCGTGGTTTGTAGATACAATGTCGTTGACTGAGAATATTGTCGTTTGTAACAAAAACTGTCGTTTTGAAAATTTATGTCGCTTATGTCTTTCCCAAGAAAAAGTTGTTGTTTACAATAGTTATTGTCGTTTTTCTATGCATTGTCAACTTTCTGGACCGTTTGTTTTTAAAAAGTTATTGCCGCTTAAAAGAAAAGTTGTCGTTTTTAAATTATTGTCGTTTTTCATGTAATCCCGTGTCATTTCTTTCCCCCTGAGCTGCCGTCCTTGGAAAAACCAGCCCGAACCACAGTTACTCTCGTGCTGTCACTCCACTCTCTCTCTCTCTCTCTCTCTCTCAATTTTATTTCCTAACTTATTGTCGTTTTCGTTATCAAGCTTTCCAGACGTGGAGAGACTGATCGAGCACACTGACCATAGAAATGGGCACTCGTTGATATACGTTGGCCTTGACTTAGGTGACATATAACATTGTCGTTTTTAACACAGTACGGCATTGTCGTTTATGCCGGCCTAGAAACATGCCGTTCTTATAGAACCTAAACTTGTCTTCTTCTACGAACAATGAAATTAAGATTAGCTTGGTCATGTTTGTTTACTTTAGTCTCCCACTCGGAACAATAGAACATAATAAATAATTTCAGGATTTTATTTATAAACTTATAAACCAATTAACCAAGAAAGATTTTGCTTTGCTCAAACGAGTTATCTTTTCATTAATTTATGATTCGAAGTGGTTTGACTTGTCCTTAACAATCAACCAGATTACCAAATTGAAGCAAGTACAATAGCTTGAGTTTTCTATATAATCAAAGTGGTGATCAAGAGAAATGGAGAAGCTCTTATCAACCAAGACAGACTTGAAAATTGTGCCAAAGTCCTACATATTGCCACCTGACTCTAGACTCGGGAGTATTAAGGTTCCTTTTTTTTGAGACCATTCCTCTGATTGATTTGAAAGAAGAACCAACTAAACTCATTCACCAAATCATAGATGCCAGCAAAGAATATGGATTCTTCCAGGTTTGAGCCACTGCCGTTCTTTTCTTAATATGCATACATATATATATATATATATATAGGTTGTCAGTAGGTATTTTTCACTTATACGTAGGTATTTTTTTTTAGCCGATAGATTATCATCTAATAGTAATCTAACGGATATAACGAGGTGAATGAAAAGACATGTATCATTAATGTTATTTTTTTATATGTATGTACATATTCTCCTCCTCCTTAACTTGATTATTTGGAAGTTTTTCTTGTGGGGATTTCTTTCTTCTTACTATTATTCTAGGTATGTTAACTAAAGTTGGAACTGAGCTATTTGTTTAAGAGTTGCAGTTGACTAATCATGGAGTTCCAGAGAAGCTATTACAGGATGTATTAGATGTGACTGAGGAGTTTCTTAAGTTATCAGCTGAGGACAAAGCAATTGCTTTCTCTGAAGATCCCAAGCAAAGTTGTGGGCTTTATACCAGCATTGATTACATGAAAGAGCAGGTGCATTATTGGAGAGACACTTTGAGACATACTTGTCATCCTCTTGAGGAACACAGCCAATTTTGGCCTCAAAAACCAGCTTAATATCGGTATGTGATTCTGATTTTTCCTACCAATACCATAATATTTAGTGGTAACAATTTCCATATAACAACAAATGTTTGTTTTTTCGTACCTTGATTTTACTATGTAGAGAGGTGGTTGGGAGTTACTCAGTTGAGGTGAGGAAGCTGAGCTTGTGTCTTTTGGATCTGATTGGCAAAGGATTAGGACTTGTACCTGGATACTTCCAGGATAAAACTGAACTCACTGAAGTTCAAATAATGAGTACTGCTCACTGTCCACCATGCCCAGATCCAAGTTTGACCTTGGGTTTACCTAAACATAGTGATGTTAACCTGGTAACTCTTGTTCTCCAAGAAGTGGAAGATCTTCAAGTCTTGAAAGATGGGCAGTGGCATACAATTAAGCCTCTCCCTAATGCATTTGTTGTCAACATAGGCTACACTTTACAGGTCAATCCTTGTGTATTCTTTTGATTACTTTAATTATCTCTATATCTATTTCAACTTAAAGCCGATCTTTGACTAGATTTGTTTAGAGCTTTTATTATGCCAAACTTTGGTCCAACTCTGTTTTAAACATTAGTTCTCAAACATGTACTATACTATATTTCCATGAGAAAATCTGAAATCTTGGGTTATTTACAATAAATGTAGAATATCAGCAATGGGAAGCTAAGAAGTGTTGAACACAGAGTTGTGACAAACCAAAAGGTTGCCCGGACATCGGTTGCCAGCTTCATCCTTCCTTCCAATAGTTGCCAAATTGAACCTGCAAAAGTACTCATCAAGGACACCAGTCCTCCACTCTATAACGGTTTCACATTTAAGGATTTTATGGGCACCTATATAGAAGATATTCACCAGAAAAAACCCCCACTTGAGCGGTATAAGCTCCAAGTTTAGAGATTACATAGGTTACTTAGGCAACCATTATAATCTAGCAGAAGGGCATATCCTACTTCCATTCATATGAACTCAAAACAGTTCTTCTACGGACTGCTTGTCTTATTGGTTTGTATTAATAATCGGTGGTTGCTAAAACCGTGAGAAAAAGGTGAGGTTGATGCAAGCATCAATCATAATGTCTATTTATCTACTTGCATATTAGCATTAAAGATAGGCATGTTTATCTCTGCAAGTACCAAATATAACATGTGCCACATTTTGTCATTAAATATTAGAATGCTCAATCAATTGTCTGTATATTTTTTGTACTCAAAAATATGAAAATTCATACTTTTCAATACTCCATCAATTATTTATACGATTTTCAATACTCAATAAGTACATTTTTTAATACTCAACCATCTATAGAATTTAAAGATAATTCTAAACATGCTATTCTGAAAAAGTCATAAAAAAAGTTAAAGTACAAAACAAGTTTATAACATACATTCTTTCAAACTCAACCAACTCTATATTCAAAATTTAAAACATATGATAGTTAAAAAAAAAATTGGGAAAAATAGTCATAAAAGAAGTCAAAAGATGATACTAAATTTAGTGCCCAATTACTCCTAGTCAAGTCCAAATCCCACTCCTCAAAAAAATTATTGTGAAAAATAGTCAAAAAAGAAGTTAAAAGATGATACTAAAATTGGTGCCCAAATTACTCCTCGTCAAGTCCAAATCCCACTCTGCAGTGGTGTCTAACAGGTCTTGTCGACATCTTATGCACAAAGAGGATACAACAATAAACTTAATAGAAGGGCAAGATCTTATCTATATTTTGAAATCTCAACGTAAATATAAGTAATAAAAATTTTATTTCCGTCGTATATGTCCACAAATATTCATGATATTTGTAAATATCTACAAATATCCAAAATATTTGTAAATATGTCTACAAAATATCGAAAAAGATCGAGAAACTTTTTCTTCTCACAAAAAAATTCATTTGCAACCCATTTTCTTTTGTTTTTAAATAAAAATGAAAAATTAGCATGTGTTTAACTTACACTTACTGAAGAACTAATATTTAAGACAATTTTTACATTTTTAACTAATTTTTAAAATATAAAAAGTAAAAACTTAAAACTAAAAAAGTCTAAGTCGTTATTCAATACGGTGTGGTGTATAGATATCAGGATGAGATTTTTTAGTCCTTATAGTGACAAAATCAAGATGATTTTTTTGATTTATTTACATATCATCCACCGCAAATCAATGTCGACATGTCATTATATATCCATCAAGACTACCAATCAAGCTGGATGAATCAACAATATCTAATTTATGGGCTGAGAGTTAGAAGAGATCAGAAAACATACATGTGGTATATTAATAACTATATCCAAAATTATTCAAAGGTAATATCTCGACGAATGTGTTGTTAAGATCGAGATTAGAATCTTGTTAAGATCGAGATTAGAATCTATCTAATATTTTGTAATATCCTAGAGACTCATTCAGGTATTTAAGACACTTGGAGTTTATTATCTTTGGTATTTAATTAGAATGTCTTTCATATGTTTTTGTGTTTTCGTACCTCTATGAGTATATAAAATATTAATGTATGAAAATGTTAATCTTCTATTATAATTATGACGACGACATCATATAAAACAAATATATAAGGAACACAATTCTCATATTCAAGCAAATATGTATTATTATTGTTATTAGTGTAGTTAAAATCAAGCAACATGAATTATTTGGCACTTTTTATGCAGTTTTATTGAAAAAATTTGAGGTTATTTTTTTCAAAAAATGTTCATTTTTTCTTGAAATATTCATTGACATCAATAATTTTATCGATATTATTTGTAAATTAAAAACTCGAGAACTCTGTCGATATCGATATTTTCATCCTCGAATGTTATATAATATATAATTATTATTTTACACATGAAATATATACCATAAAATGGGTACTTTTGAACGGAAAGTAAAAACGTGTGTTTTTGAAATATAAGTTTAAAAAGAGTATTTGACATAAATTTCTCAATTTTTTTCAATTCTTGTACCGTTTTTTTTTAAATACCATTTAAAAAAATAGAAAAGTATCATTTTTAAATGGTTTCTAGTTTTTAGTATTTGAAAGCTGATTACTGGATACTAGTTACTAATTATCATTATATACTAATTATAAATACTAGTAACTAGTACTCGAAAACTGGTTACCGGTTACCTATAAAGACATTTAGTTACTAGTTATAAGTGCTAAAAAATTAGTTACTAGTTACCAGTTGCAATTTTAGAAAATGATATTTTTCTAAAATTTTTTTTAAAAATGATATTTTTATATAAAAAAATAAGATACGGGATCTAGAAAAAACTAAGCTTATAGTATTTTTCTAGTTCTTTTCTAAAGACACTCTACATGGCCTAATTTTCACAATAATTATGCGCTGGTTCAAGTCCTCTTTACAATCATTTTGCAACACTTCTTTTTCCTTGATGAATATAAGTTTCCAATCAATATACTAGATAAACATTAATTTAAGGTCCCTTTACAGTAGGAATAATAATTATACCCGCCAATCCGTTTATCCCTAAGTACCCGACCCTAATGGAGCAGATAATACCTGATTATTCGGATAAACATGGCAGGTACGGGTACTAAGTAAAAAACCCGATCTGGGTATGGGCAGGTATGGGTATAGGGGTACCCTCCCCGATTATTTATACTCATAAAAAATAAAAAATATATATTGGTATATATATCATTTATGTGAAATACATATAAATAAATATAGTTATATAAAAATTAGGGTTGTATTATTGAAGTATTACTAATTTTAGTATATGATATTGTCATTAGATTTTTTTTTCTCTTAAAATTCATATCCCATTTTTATTTTTCAAATTATTCAAATAATATTTTTTTAATTTTTTTTACTGAATATGGGTAGTTGCCTACCCGTGTGGGGTAATACCCAAACCCGTCCCACTAACTTAAATAGGTAAATGGGACGGGAATGGGTTTAATTTTTCTCTATGGGTACAGGAGCGGAATAACTATACTCGTTCCGAATCCGACCCGTTGGCATCCGTACTTTGCAGTCAACCTTTGCTGGTTTTGTTGTTTGTGTGACGAGTTTCGAAATGGTGTCATTTCTACTACTATTGCATATACTCTATAAGACAATAGAGGAAATTAATAGTTTAGAATCTGTTATTTAAAATTGTTACTAGTTTGCTTATTTTAAGATTTGAATTACTTAGAATAGCATTACGACATTTAAAGTTGTTATCTAGTTTCTTTGCAATTAAGCCCTCTCCCATGCATTTGTTGTCAACATAGGCCACACTTTACAGGTTAATCCTTATGTTCCTTCTTAGTATTGTTTGATTCATATTATTGGGTATTGCAAATTTTTTTGGTGATTTGAAAGTGCTTAGTTATCCTAAATACAAATATAGTTAGGAGAAAAATACTAATCTCTCTTTTAATAAATATAATTCAATCGTTAAATATATGTGAGATTTGAACAAAAATATAATTTAGTGACTAAGTCTGCGATATTTTAAATTCTATTTTTGACTATAAAAAATTATCTCCAATCACACTCCTAAATTTCAAAATATCTCAAGTTTTGCACCCCAATTTTGTTTTTGTCTTAGTTTCGACCATGAAATTTCACATATATTATTCTATCTACTACCAGTACCATATGGACTATGTTCTTTGTCTTCTGTAGAGCTGGCCATTTGGGTCGGGCCTAATGGGCCAGCTTGCGACTCATTACTATGGCTCGTGGGCTGGCACGACCTACCTTGTTCATATATGTGTTTGAGCTGGCTTGGCTCGACCCCCATGGTCGGGCTAGGCTTAGGAATCTCGACCCGGTAGAATGGTTTGCCTGGGTTGACCTATTTTTTTAGGGCCCATTTTGAGCCTTTATTATTGTAAAAAAAAAAAAAGAGTTGAGTATGGGTCAGCCTGTTTCAGACCCGACTCAGTTTTGGTTTGCCTAAGTACCCGGTAGACCAATGAGCTTAGGCTGGAATCTTTTTTTTTTTTTCAGACTGGATCGAGGCAAGTTAGCCTGCCCATTTTGCCATTTCTAGCATTAGGCGTTAATAAAAATAACAATAATAATATGGTCCCTCTCATTCAATAACAAAAAATAGCTGCACTTCTAGTCTTTCTTCTAAAGACCATAAATTAAGATTAGCTGGACCAGTGCCTAAAAAAGAAAGAAAGAGAGAATAGTTTAATTTGACCATCTTTCCTATATCAGGCACCCACGCAAAATAATAATAATAATAATATTTAATTTCAGTTATTCTTTAACAATCAACAAGATGACCATTCCATTTAATTAATTATCAAAGTGGTGATCAAGAAAAAAATTGAAGCAAGTGAAATACCTTCTCTTTTCTATCTAATTAATTATCAAAGTAGTGATCAAGCCAAGAGGGACCATTCAGTTTTCTAAGTTTAAATAATTTTTTTATTTGGTCCATAACTTTTTAAAAGTTTTATTTAGTTGCATGACCTCCGGAGTAATAGAATTTGTAGATTTCTTTAAATACACATAGTTAATAGACGTAAAAGATAAAAGAAATAAAACATTAAAATAGAAAAATAGAAACAGAAAAGAATCGTAATTCGTAACAAAAAAAATGAAGAAGAAAAACCATTCGAGTAGTCCAGGAAAAAAAAGGAGTCAAAAGAAAAGTGGAACATCGTGCATTCTTCGATCCTCTTTTCTCATCTTGATCTGGATTCCTTCCCATCCTAATGATTTAAGTTAAGCACAATCTCATTTTGAAGATGCTGTGGTTTTGAAGCAAGCACAATTAAGGTGTTGGGCATATTGTAAAATATCAAACTCAATATCTCAAATCTCATTTGAAATCAGCTTAGATTTAAAGTTTTTCTAAGTTAAAATTTAGTTTTTAAGTTAGTCTCAATATTGAGAAGGTTAAATTTTTTTTAAAAAAAAAGCTTAATAGTAATGATTTGAGCTTGGATTGATGTCTTTTTGCGTGAAAGGTGCATCCTGAGAAGAAGATGAATAATAGTACACGATTAGTTTCCAATCGAGCCCGATTGGATCCATTTGAATACTTTATAGAAGTGTAAATAACTTAATTGGAATTCCAATCAAGCTCGATTGGATTCGTTCGAAAGCTAATTATATAACTCGACTAGTTTTAGTGGAGCTCGACTAAATGAAGAAGCTCGACTAGACCATTTAAGCTTGATTAGACCCATTCAAGTTGTGTATACACAACTCAAATGAGTCAAATCAAGCTTGAATGGTCTAGTCGAGCTTCTTCATTTATTATTATTATCTAATAATTTTTAAAAATATTTTGATAAGTATTTTTTGTGATTACAAATATTAAATTTATATTGCAAAAATGACTCGTACGATAATATATGTTCAATATGATGGGGAGTGGAAGGAGAATGGTCTTTTGAGCGATTCCCAAAGAATACAAAAATTATAGTTCTTGCTCTTAAGAAATCTATCATTAAGTTTTCTAAGTTGGTATGTAAATTATATGAGAGGCTTGGTGTGGACTAAAGTAACATAAAATTAAAACTAAGTTACTTGGTATGACATGTAAATGGGCAGACCTACTAAAAAAGATTGCAAACTCAGATTATTTTTCTATCTGAACATATTAAAATACTTATACTTTGCACATTTCTTAATCGAAAGCATAAGCATAGACAAGCAAGTTCAGTAATAGTTACAGAGAGGGTGAATTCATATTTTAAAGATAGAAAAGATACATCGATTTCAAAATCAATAATGGCTATGGTGCAAAACCGTTATGTTCCAATAACATATTGGAAAGCTTGGGAGGAAAAAAAAAACTTGCTCATAACATTCTTAGGGGTTCACTTTAGTTGAGTTTTCGATTACTTCCAGCTTATTTGAATATGATTCGAAAGATAAAGCTTGGCCTAATCACACATATAGAGGTTTCCAAAATATTTCAATGTGGACTCTATAAATTGAAATTGAAGCATCCTATGTACTCTTTTAGATGATTTTATTCTGAGATTTGATAAGATGAGATTTACAATAATCTTCTGGAGATTTTGGATCCACCCCACTTCTCTTATTTTTAGGATCTATATATAATGTTAGAAATAATCGTAATGGTGTTACTATAGCAAGCAGGTAGGAGCAATTGGGAAATGATATGGGGCTATTAGAAGTGGTTGAGTTTATCCCATGTTATCTTGTTTATTGTGCTACAATTATTTTCCCAATAATTGAATATACAACTTACAGTGCATGTAATCAATTCAAGCTGGTCTTCTTGCATAGTTTGTGGATGACGTAGTTAAAAACATGCAGCTCTTTTGAATAAATACATTAAGTAGACCCTATGAGTATTATTTGAGCAGTGTAGAAAATACGTACAACAAGTATGATGTAAAACCATCGTGTTCCAATAATATATTGGAAAGCTTGGAAGGGGAAAAAAAAAAAGCTCACAACCTTTTTATGGATTCACCAAACTTAAGTTTTCGGTTACTCCCAGCTTATTTGTATATGGTTTGAAAGATAAATTTTAGCACAATCATACATGTAGAGATTTCCAAAATGTTTTATATGGATTTTTATGAACTCGATTGGCTCTATTTATAGCCAATTAGGTCTACTCAAGCTTAAAAGAAACTTGATTAGGTCCAGTCATGCTTCGATTAGGTTCAGTCAAGTTTTTCAGAATGTTTTAACGTGGACTCTTATGAACTCGACTGACTGCATTTATGCCTAACTAGATCCACTCGAGCGAACCTAACTTAGTTTCATTGAACAATTAGAGCCTAACCATACCCATTTAAGTTTGGATCCAATTGAGCGTCAACCTAATTTGTTTCAAGTAGCCTACTTGCGATCTATTCACATAAAACATTACATTAGTCATTAGGAATGAAAGGATTATGAACGAAAAATAATTACATTCATAACAATGTTTATTATTTTCAAATTACAAATTATATTTTATAACTTGATTGAATGAAGCAATATTTGTAAAGACATATTGCAGACTACTTGTAATGAATGCTATATGCTTTGACTAGGGCTTTGCATATAAGATAACCAAATCAATCTTATAAGTCTCTCTTAAGACTTTTTCAAAGAAATTTGGATGAGAAAGAAATAATTTAAGAATTGTAAAAAAAGTAAATAATAAGAGTAATGTTATGGATATTAACATCTTTTTCATTTTTTGGTGTAAAATTTTAGTGTCTCAATTTTTATTCAAGTATTTTTGGTATAACATTTCGGTTTCTTTACATAATTTTCAATTTTAATTCCTTACATCTAGAATATTATTAAAAAATACATTACAATTTGATTATTTTATAGGGTTATTCAACCGAACTAATCTATCATGTTTTGCTAATATTCCAATCAAACCAACTAAAGATAAAAAATAACTTATTTTATCAGATTTATAACCTGCCTGAATCGACCTAATCGGAGCATAACTAGACCAATCAAGTTCCTATTGGGCACATGCGAAGCCAATTGAGTTTATAAGAGTCTACATTAAATTTTTTTTAAAATCTTACTGAACTGTATCAGAGTATAACTAAACTCAATCGAGTTTCTTTTTGAGCTCGACTGAACCCAATTGGATACAAATAGAGTCAGTAGAGTTCATAAGAGTCTACATCAAAACATTTTGAAAAATTTGATTGGACCATGACTGGACCAATCAGAGTTTTATTTGAGCTTGATCGGACCTAATTGAGCATAAATGGAGTCATCTGAGTTCATAATAAAATTTGACTAAACTTTATGGAAAATTTGACTGAACCTAATCGGAGTATAAGTAGATCCGTACTGATTCAGACTCTATGGCTACAACTAAAGGATTTTTTGTCTGACCTATTTTGGTTGTAGAGGGAGAGAGAAAGCCAACCGGTGATAACTACTTTCGTGACAGTGATAACAAACTAAAGAAGAGTCCGATCGAGTGCTCTCTCTTCACCTTGTTTAACTCTCCAAACGACGTAGACGAAGAAGAAGAAGTGTCGGTTTTTTTTTTTTGGGGTTGTGCCTATGCCTCTTGTAATTTTGGTTTATTAAATGAGTTATTCTAACTTTTTGTTTTGTAAAATTTTAAGAAAAATTAGGTTAAATATGTATCATAAGAGGCATATTTTGGCACATATGCTTCCCTCAATAAAACTCTGAAAAATATGTATATACCCACCTGAAATGTCACTTTTGCCCTTAATAATTGGTTTATAATGTATATGTCGCTCTTCTCCTCTTTAACCAAGCTGTAGCTCCTTATTCCTCCCTTTGTATCCTCACAATGTTTCCTGTAATCTCATGCTTGAATTTATCACATTGTCTAAGGAGCTGAAATTCTAAGAGCAGAAAAGAAGAAAAGAATAAAAGTTGAAAAAACAGAAAAAAGATGTGGCAGTAAGATGGAGGACGGAAATTCGCGAAATGAGTATGTAATTTATATGTTCAAATGTTATGGGTATTGTTTGAAATGATTTTAAACTGAGTTTCGATATGTTACGAGCATAATTTATACATTAAAAGTTATTTTCTGGGTCTGGGATTATCTGCAAAATTCTAGATTTCTCAAAAAATAAGACTGCCTCAGTATAAGCATCGAATTTTCGATGTAATTTCGACTATATTTCGATGAAGTCTGAGATGTAAGAATTTCATCGACTATATTTCGATTATGATTCGATGGTAGTCGAATTTTTGAATATTTTCGATGACTATTTTGATTATTTTTTTCGATGACTATTTCGATTATTTTTTTGATCAATTTCGATGTATTTCGATTATAATTTCTACCGAATTTCGATGAAGTCTGAGATGTAAGAATTTCGTCAACTATATTTCGACTATAATTCGATGGTAGTCGAATTTTCGACCTATTTTCGATGACTATTTCGATTATTTTTTTCGACTTATTTTCAATGGTTAAAAATATAGATTCTTCCTTTTGCATTTTATGATTTTTTCTGTTGAATCTAATTTCTTTTTTTTTTATTTCATCTGCAGATTCACGTTTCAACATCATAGTTTTATATAACGGTGAATGGATATTTTCGTCAAAGAAAATATTATAGTCTTATATTGCTAAAGAAAGTAAGGCCATAGGTGTATGGATAGGTATAATTTTTGTGACCCTTGTAGATAAGCTGTATGAGGTGATTGGAGTTGATAAAAATCGTTTTGATTTAGAACTTAAGGTTGTTTATAAATATGATGGTGGAGATAGAATCCCTATTCCTCCAACGAAGATTACCTCTGATAGTGACCTACAAATTTAGCTTGAGGAGATGTTTAACTCTATTCAGAACCGTACTCCTTTATGTGTGTCCATTTTACTGAAGTTGACACCTGTGGGTGAGGGTTGCAGTCAAAATGCTTCATTTATGCCTGAAACAGGTGCAGAGAAAATAGATAAGTTAAAGGAATGCTTTGGTGAAGTAACTAAGACTCCAGGAACAACAACAGGGACTTCAAGTAGTTGAGTGCGTAGAGTAAGAATAGTAGATAATGAAGCAAAGTGAAGTGCTCCCTTGTTTTCAGAGGGAGAATTACTGCAGGGAACACCTAACAACTTGTCAGTTGGATCTTCTAATTCAGTGAAAATCATGATCGGTCAACTATTTGAGAATAGGGAAGACTTGAATCTGAAGCTGCACTTGCATGCAATGAAGTGCAATTTTGAGTTCAAGGTAAAAAAGTCAGGCAAAGACTGTTGGTTTATAACATGTATAGACGACAATTGTACGTGGCGGTTACGAGTTAGAAAGGTAGAGCAATCTGACATATTTGAGGTACGAAGATATGTACTTGAACACATATGTTCGTTGGCAATAAGGCATAAGGACAACAGACAAACAACACCATGGGTTATTGGACATTGCGTTAAGAGAAAGTACACAAATCCAGCCAACCCTGATTATGCCCCTCGATCAATAATCGACGATTTCTCTAAAAATTATGGGATTAACATGACATATGAAAAGGCATGGAGTTGTAGGGAAAAAGCACTTCTGTATGTGAGGGGAACAGTGGATGGTTCATACCAAAAGCTGCCATCTTACCTATATATGTTAGAGAAGACTAATCTAGGAACAGTCACACATTTAGAGACCAATGAGATGGGACGTTTCAAGTATTTCTTCATGTCACTGGGTGCATCTATTCGGGGCTATAGAAAAGCATGCCATCGTGTGCTATGTGTGGATGGATCCTTCTTAAAAACAAACTATGGAGGGACAATGTTGGATGCGATTGCACAAGATGCAAAAATGCAATTATATCTTGTTGCATTTGGAGTAGTCGACTCAGAGAACAACGACTCCTGGATGTATTTTATCATGAAACTAAAAGAAGCAATTGGAGACGTTGAGAACTTGGTCTTCGTATCGGACCGACACCCAAGTATTACGAATATATTGTCGACTGTGTTCCCTGAAGCACACCACGGAGCTTGCAGATCATATTGGTATGAATATCCAAGCAAAATTTAAGACTGATTATTGCCACAGTGAGTACTTCTTGGCGGCAAAATCCTATCGGATGAGTGACTTTCTTCATCATTTTGAGAAGATCAAGATCAAGGATCAAGCCATTGCTAAATATTTAGAAGAAATAGGCATTGAGAAATGGAGCCATGCAAACTTCTCTGCCATTCGTTACAACATCAAGACAAGTAATAACGCTGAGAGCTTTAATAACACGAGTAGAGATGAACGGAAGTATCCAATCATAACTTTGGCGGAGTTTCTGAGGTATACACTACAAACTTGGTTCTTTGAAAGACGAACATTGGCAATGGAATCCAATAAACCATTACCGACAAAGATTGAGAAGAAATTGGAGGACCGTATTGAGGCTGCGAAGACTTTGATTGTTCAGCCTCTCAGCCACTATGAGTTTTATGTTATGGACGGTGACAGAGATGGTCAAGTTAACTTACAGACAAAGACTTGTAGTTGTAGGAGATTTGATTTGACAGGTCTGCCATGTACGCATGCATTGGCGGCTACTCTAAGTCGATGCATTAATCCATACTCCTTGTGTTCCTGGTATTATGCAGTTGACTCATGGCTGTGCTCATACGCAGAGACTATATATCCAGTGGGAAATGAAGAAGAATGGGATGTACCTGATGATATTAGCAGACGTATGGTAGAATCACCTTCTTATAAACCAAAGGCTGGCCGGCCGAAAACAAAATGTACAAAGTCAAAAGGGGAGAGGATCATAATGCAACACCATTGTAGCCGTTGTAGTGGAAAGGGCCACAATCGGGCAACTTGTAAGTACATGATACCAACAGCTTCAAATAAATAATTTTGTATAGAAAATCAAACAACAAATGACGTATCTTGAGAATTTTGTACTATTAATTTTATCATTTTAATTTTAAGATTTTAAGTACAATGTTGTAATGAATAATTTTAATATTTTAGTTGGAATAAGTTTGGAATATTATTTACTTTATTATAATGATATAATATTTTGAAAAAATTACAATAGTCGAAAAATTCTCGAAATACATCGAAATTTCGAATCGACGTGCAATAGTCGAAAAATCATCGAAAATGAATCAAAATGCATCTATATGTCATCGAAAACAGTGACGAATATTATCAAATTTCGACTCTGGTTAACAAGCTAAATTATATCTTATTCGTTTTGACTTCAATTTTTAACCTGAGTATGCATAGTAACATAATACATGCACAATACATCAGCTACTCTATCCCAAATAAAATTATTTAAAAAAATGAGCAAAACTAACAATTATACAAAAATTTATTATACACCTATGGCTTTATATTCTGGTAGAATAAATCTACACATAATTTCTGTACTTGAATGTTGCATAACATCATCAACAATGTTGGACAGTAGAATGTCGGCTAACAGACATTCCAAGTGCTTTACAACAAAAACGCCGCAATTTCCACTGCAAAGGCAAATAATTCTAGTTAGTGTCAAAATAACCAATTGAAGAAAAGTTTGTTAATATCCTTATATTGTATTGAATTACCTCTTCGCTATTTGTGGCACTACATTGGGAGGTAACCTTCTAACATCAAAATCACGAGGTTTCGTCGTTGTAGTCAAATCAAGATCATCATGATCAGTGAATCCTTCTACATTGAGCAGAAAGTACAGCAACATCTTCATCATTAGACGCTTGGCTTGCTCGACACTTGCATCATCATATAATGCTTGGTCAGAGTCATATACCGTGAGCATATGCGCAGGAAGATCTATCTGCACAAGAACCCAATGATTTGAACCGATGTTCAAGGGATAGTAAACTTCGTCAACCTCCGCCTAGCCACGTTGAAAATGATCTGCATCTCTTTTAGCATAGTCAGTAAGCTGGTCATCCCACAAAAACTTCGCTTTATTGGAGAATCTTCGGAATACATCCCACCGACCATTCATGCATGCAATGTAGACTGTGTCCGCAAGGGCGACCTTCTTTCTATAAGTCTTTGGGAAAAGCCAAAGGCGTTCTCGTATCAACCGAAAAGCTGCGTCAATATGCTGCAAATGGAGAGAATACAATAACTTTTAAGTGAATATAAAAAAGGATTTCAAAATAAAGAAAGAAAAATTTAATTATAAATCCAATTACCTCATCTGCAAGCCACTTCCAAGGAGTCTGAAGGTGGAAAAAGAATCCAGTACTAGCATCACTAGTGGGAAGCTGGATTGATTTCTGGTTATTAATAAGTCCTACAAGCCATCTCCTAAATGTATCAAGCTGTTTTGCATCAATTTTTCAGAATGAATTTGGTTTGCATGGATCATTAACCTTGAACTTCTTATTTGACGGATCGGTGTAGTCAACGAGTATATTAGATTATTGATCGACCCGTTTCTTCCTCCCAAACTTAACTGTAGCCACCTCAGCTACTTGTAACTCTTTTACTCCCGGAGTTTGCTGCTCTTCAAGAGTATGCTCTTTAGTGGGAGTACTTATGACAATATCTTCACCTGGCTGATACCCTTCAGGAAGGACATCTGACTGGGTGACCTCATATTCAGAACCAATTAGCTGCTGTTGTGCTTTGATTTCCTCCATCATCTTCAACAACCTATCAAGTTTATCATTGAAAATCACCTGGTTTGCCTTCAGTTCAGTCTGGTTTGCCTTCAACTCAGCGATGTCAGTCTTCAACTTAAGATAGAACTTATGTCACTGAGGCACCTTAGTGGATGGTTCCTTCTCTACTTTGTTTCTAAGAGCGTCAAAGATGTCTGCTTCCTCTGCAGCTCGCTTTGCTTCAGCCACCTCCTTCTTGTTCTCCTCCTCCTCCTCACCATTAATTCCCTCTTCCTCAACTCCAGTACTGCCAAGGCTCTGGTGTGGATCGTGATATATATGTTCATAGAATTCTTTCTCAGCCTCCCGTGGATTCAATAATGCCTTTGTGACAAGCTGCAAGATAGTTCAAAATAAAGTTCAATCAACTTATGAATTTATAAAATTAATTATATAGAATAAAATCAATTTTTCGGACTTACTTTCTTAATCTTGAATACATCAATACTATCCATCATTGATGGTGTTTTATTACTTGTTCATGACAGTATCCTTGGGAATTTGATGCCAAGGATCTCAGAAAATGCACCAGTAAGCTTGGAGATAGCCTCATAAGCCCAATACTGTAAAGTAATGCTAAACCCATACACTGTGTATTTAGCTTCCTTCGCCTTGTTATTCTTTTTCATCTTTTGAAGGTAGTTTTCCTTCTGATGCATCATGTCCTTATTCAAACTAGGGAACGTTCTCTCGTAAGATCGCCTTCCCCATGGATAATTAAAGAAATCCTCCTCATTCTCCACAACAGAGAGCATATCCATCATAATCTTGGTACTTGACTCCTGTGCCATCAAGAGCCCATCTACCAAGTAGCACAAACCCAACTTTCATATGTCTTCCTTCTCCTCATAATTTAGAAATGCAGCTTCTAATTCACTGGATCTCATATTAGCTATGTCTCCTTGAGCCTCATGCTACTAGACATAGATTTGTACTTCACAACGTCTAGATCTTTGGCAAAGTTTAACGCCGTTATCAACACAAACTCACCAAGCCCGAATCTCAAGTTGCTATCCCCAATAAAAAACTGCAACTCCACCGGGTTTTGGGATTTCACCTTCCTCAATAGTAGTTGGTGTATAAGTACTCCTGATGCTTGCATTGGAGGAGCAAGAAAAAACTGCTTAAACGGACACTGCTTTGCCCTCTCTAACAAATCATACTTATCAAATCTCTCCTTAATCTTTGACATCACTGTTGTTCTTTTTATAGTGACCCTTCCAAGAAAGTGTTCTCCAAAAGGTACAAGGAGCTTTGACATTTAGTTCGGCATAAGAGGAACAAAGCAATTTAGACAAAATTTTTATAAATTTAACATATATCAAAAGTATCTAAATTACGTCGAAATATAGTTGAAACGCATCGAAATAGGTCGAAAAGTGATTGAAATTTCGATCATTTTGATTTCGACGAGATTTCGATTGTCATCGAAAAATTTTATAGAAAGTATCTCAAATGAGAACAAATAGCCAGGAGGTAGAAATTGTCCATCGAAAATCATCGAGAAACAGAGCAAGTCGAAATGGAATCGAAAATTAATCGAAAACAGTCGAAAAAAGATTAACTACTAGGTACTAGAAAAGGTCATCGAACTGTCATCGAAAAACAGTCAAACTAACATCGAAAATTTAGAGCAGCTTTATTTTCTATTTTAAAATGTCATCGAAAATGTATTGAAATTTCAGCACTATTCATCGAAACCTCATCAAAATAAAATCGAAACACAGTCGAAATAACATGGAAAGTTTATTTTACCTATTTTAAAATATCTTTGAAAAGGTATCGAAATTTCGACTCTGTAAATCGAAACACGGTCGAAATACTATTGAATATCATCGAACTGTCATCGAAAAACAGTCGAGCTAATATCGAAAATTTAGAGCAGCCTTATTTTCTATTTTAAAATGTCATCGAAAATGTATCGAAATTTCAGCACTATTCATCGAAATTTTATCGAAATAAAATCGAAACACAGTCGAAATAATATAGAAAGTTTATTTTACTTATTTTAAAATATCATCAAAAATGTATCGAAATTTCGACTCTGTAAATCAAAACACAGTCGAAATACCATCGAATATCATCGAACTGTCATCGAAAAACAGTTGAACTAACATCGAAAATTTAGAGCAGTATTATTTTCTATTTTAAAATGTCATCGAAAATGTATCGAAATTTCAACACTATTCATCGAAACCTCATCGAAATAAAATCGAAACAGAGTCGAAATAACATGGAAAGTTTATTTTACCTATTTTAAAATCTCATCGAAAAGGTATCGAAATTTCGACTCTGTAAATTGAAACACAGTCGAAATACCATCGAATATCATCGAACTGTCATCGAAAAATTGTTGAACTAACATCGAAAATTTAGAGTAGCCTTATTTTCTATTTTAAAATGTCATCGAAAATGTATCGAAATTTCAGCACTATTCATCGAAACCTCATCAAAATAAAATCGAAACATAGTCGAAATAATATCGAAAGTTTATTTTACCTATTTAATACGGAGCATATTTAACCTAATTTCTCTTTTAAAATACCATTGAAAAGGTATCGAAATTTCGACTCTGTAAATCGAAACACAATCGAAATACCATCGAAAACACGTCGAATTTCAGGTGATTTTCCGGTACTATCTTCAGCCATACTCATCGAAATATGATTAAAAATTTAGATCAACTAATCGAAAATGCATCGAAAAAATGTCGGAATGAAGTCAAAAATTTCTAAATCGTCTTCTACTACAAATGCCCTAAATTCAAAAAAAATAAAACCCTCAAATCATATTTTGCTTACCTTCTTTTGGGGACTCATTTTTCTCAACGTAATCCTAAACAGTGAGAGAGATTTAAGATAGACGGCACGACGAATTTTCATTTTCCTCGGTTAACAACACGATGAGTTCTTGGCTTTTCAGAGAAGGAGATGAAAGAGAAAGTTGGAGAGAAAGAGAAATGAAGAGTTTCTGAGGGAAGATGCATATTTTCTCTTAGGTATTAATAAAGGTATTTTCGTCTGCAAACATATTTTTTAATTATTTTTTATCTTGTGCATATGAGTCAGGGTATTATAGAGCATATTTAATCTAATTTCTCAATTTTAATAGGGGAATAAGCGGGTTTTCTACGAGCCACGTCTGAAACAATAAAAAACCAAAATTATTTAAAATAAACTGATTATAAGAAGGTCAGTATTTAAAACTGATTATAACAAGGTCAGTATTTAAAAGTGCACTTGCGAGAAGGTTATGGACCTAATTCTTCCCAAGAGAAAATGGAGAAGCTCTTATCTACCAAAACAGACTTGAAATTTGTACCAGAATCCTACGTATTGCCGACTGACTCTAGACCTGGGACTACCAAAGTTCCTTTCTGTGAGACCATTCCTGTGATTGATTTTAAAGAAGAACCAACTATACTCATTCACCAAATCATACATGCTTGCAAGGAATTTGGATTCTTCCAGGTTTGAGTTTCTCTGGTTTTTTTTCCCCCTCTAATGTATATTTATATCATCTATGTATTTGCTTCTAATTTTCTCCTTACTATTCGGAAAATTTGCTATTATTTGTTCTGGGATTTTTTTGTTCTTAACTATTGTTCCAAGTATGTTAACTAAAGTTGGGACTGAACCATTCGATTATGAAATGCAGTTGATTAATCATGGGGTTGGGGAGAATCTATTACAGGACGTATTAGAAGTGACTAAGAAGTATTTTGAGCTGCCTGCTGAGGACAAAGCGATCTTATTCTCTGATGATCTCATGAAAACTTGTAAGCTCTTTACCAGCATTGATTATATGAAAGAGCAGGTACATTACTGGAGAGATGCTTTGAGACACCCTTGTCATACTCTAGAGGAACACATCCGATTTTGGCCTCCAAAACCAGCTGTTTATCGGTACGTGATTCTGATTGTTCTTACCAATAACATATTAGTGGCACCAGTTTCCATTTAATAACATTTAATAACAAGTACTTGTTTCTTTTTCCCATTGAATTTTACTATTGTAGAGAGGTGGTTGGGAGTTAATCAGTTGAGGTGAGGAAGCTGAGTTTGTGTCTTTTGGATCTGATTAATAAAGGATTAGGACTCGAACCCGGATATTTCCAGGACAAAACTGAACTCACTGAGGTTCAATTAATGACTATAAATCATTATCCGCCATGCCCAGATCCAAGTTTGACCTTGGGATTACCTAAACATGCTGATGCTGACCTGGTGACTCTCCTACTCCAAGAAATGGATGGTCTTCAAGTGTTGAAAGATGGGCAGTGGCTTGCAGTTAGGCCTCTCCCTAATGCATTTGTCGTCAACATAGGCCACGCTTTACAGGTCAATCCTCATGTTCCCTCTTACAATTATGTCTCTATCTGCTATTACCTTTAGACCAAATCTTTGATTAGATTTGTTTTCAGCTTTTTTTGTGCTTTTAACTTCAGTTTAACTCTGTTTTAAACATTGGCTTATTTCCATGATTAAATCTGAACATCATGAGTTATTTACTATTAATGCAGATTATCAGCAATGGGAAGCTAAAAGGTGCTGAACACATAGTTGTGACAAACCAAAAGCTTGAATGGATGACGGTAGCCAGCTTCATTTTTCCTTCCCTCAGTTGCCAAATTGAGCCTGCAAAAGTGCTCATCAAGGATAATAGTCCTCCACTCTACGGAGCTTTCACATTCAAAGATTTTCTGAGCAACTATATAGAAGATACTCATAAGAGAAAACCACCACTTGAGCGCTATAAGCTCCAAGTTTAGAGATTATGCGGTTTACTTAGGCAAACTTGATCCACCATTATAATCTAGCCCAAAAGGGTTAAGTTCATGAAGCATCACTGGCTGTGTCTCTACTTTAACATATTAAGCATTAAAGAAAAACATGTTTATCTGTACCGATAGACATGGGGTGTAACTGTAAATGTTTTGGAAGGCTTTTCAAGAGGCTTCTGATTAATAATGGGATATGCAGTTTCTTTGGTGATTAAACAGCTTAAATATCCCAAACATTGGGATATAGTTTCAGGAGAAAATACTCTCTTTTGGTAAACTCCCGTTTTTCTAGCTCTCTGAAGGGGGTAAAAGAAAAAGAAACAAATATATCAGTGATTATTTCTTTTAAATTTATTTGAAGGGCATGTACTTCCTGTATTCTTCTGTAAACAATAAATTAAGATTAGTTTGTCTTCTTGGTTGCATTAGGCTCCCCACACAAAATAATAATAATAATCATCTTCATGGATTTTTTTTTTAATCTTCTTTTATAATATTTCAGGGATTTTGATTAACTATGAAAGATTCTTCTTTGCATAAAAGACATGTTATCTTAGATTGAGTTTTAAGCAGTTGACTTTCTTTAAGCAATGAACCAGATTACTAAATGAACCAGATTACTACAGGTTATGTTTTCCATCTAATCAAGTTGCTCAAGAGAAATGGAGAAGCTCTTATCAACCAAGACAGACCTGAAATTTGTACCAGAATCCTACATATTGCCCCCTGACACTAGACCTGGGAATACCGAAGTTCCTTTCTTTGAGACCATTCCTGTGATTGATTTGAAAGGAGAATCAGCTCAACTCATCCCGCAAATCACAGATGCTAGCAAAGAATATGGATTTTTCCAGGTTTGAGATTCTGTCATTCTTATTAATATACACGAATATTTTTATTCTATTTTCTCCTTAAGTTGATTATTAGGAAGATTTGCCACTATAAGTTGTTGGATTTGTTTCTTCTTAACTATTGTTCTAAGTAGATTAACTAAAAATGGAACTGAAACTATTTGATTATGAGATGTAGTTGATCAATCATGGGGTTGAGGAGAAGCTATTACAGGATGTACTAGATGTGACTAAGGAGTTTTTTGAGCTACCAGCTGAGGACAAAGCAACCATCTTCTCTGATGATCCCAAGCAAAGTTGTAGGCTTTATACCAGCATTGATTATATGAATGAGCAGGTGCATTACTGGAGAGATGCTTTGAAACACCCTTGTCATCCCCTGGAGGAGCACAGCCAATTTTGGCCTCAAAAACCGGCTCAATATCGGTACGTGATTCTGATTTTTCCTACCAATACCATAGTACTGTTACCATTTTCTGAATAATAACAAGCATATGTTCTTTTTGTCCCTTGAATTCTACTTACTTAGAGAGATGGTGGGGCGTTACTCAGTTGAGGTGTGGAAGCTGAGTTTGTGTCTAATGGATCTGATTAGTGAAGGATTAGGACTTGAACCCGGATACTTAACTGAAATGATTGAAGTTCAACTAATGTCTGCAAATCACTATCCAGCATGCCCAGATCCAAGCTTGACCTTGGGACTACCTAAACATGGTGATGTTGACTTTATAACTATTCTTCTCCAAGAAATGGATGGTCTTCAAGTGTTGAAAGATGGGCATTGGCTTGCAATTAAGCCTCTCCCTAATGCATTTGTTGTCAACATAGGCCACACTTTACAGGTGAATCCTTATGTTCCCTCTTGCAATTATGTCTGTATTATCTGTTTTACCTTAGAGCTAAGTCTTTGATTAGATTTGTTTTCAGCTTTTATTATGCTCAACTTCAGTCTAACTATGTGTTGTAAAATTGGCTTATTCCGAACATAGCTATACCGTTTCCGTGATTAAATATGACATGAGGTATTTACCACTGATGTAGATTATTAGCAATGGGAAGTTAAAAAGTGTTGAACACAGAGTTGTGACAAACCAAAAGCTTGCTCGGACAACTGTAAGCAGCTTCATTTATCCGTCATACAATAGGCAAATTGAACCAGCACAAGTGCTCATCAAGGACAATAGTCTTCCACTATATAGAGCTTTCATATTCAAAGATTTTTTGGACACCTATATAACAGATACTTATCAGAGAAAACCACCACTTGAGAGATATAAGCTCCAAGTTTAAGAGATTACATACGTTATTAAAGCAAACCTGTCCACCATTATAATCTAGTCAAAGGGTCCCTCCTATTTCCAGCACTATAAACTCGAAACTATTCTTGCACAGACTCTATGTCCTTGGGTTTGTAATAATCAGTGGTTGCTAAAACAAACTATGATTAAAAGGTGAATGTTGAAGCAAGCATCAATGGTTTGTATCTTCTTTCTCATATCAGCATAATGTATATATATGTGTGTGTGTGTGTGTGTGTGTGTATGTGGATTTCTATTTATTGTACAAATAAGCTGGGGTGTGGAGATGGTTGGTAGGTTCTTCAAGAGTGTGAATGCTTTTGTTTCTTAGTGCTTCTTGTTCATATTGGAAGTTTCTTTGGTGATAATTATCTGCTTAGTTACTCCAAACATTCAAATTAAGTTTCAGCCTTCAAGAGAAAAAAATTCCATTTTTTTAACGGAAAAACAGCAGTTTTTTCAGCCTTTTAAAGGGGTGGGGGGGAAAAAGAAAAAGAAGAAGAAAAAGAAATCAGTTGATAGATAGTAAGTGGTATTGGGTAGAATAAAGCCTAAATCTATGAAAAACATATACATTAACAGACTTAGTAGCATATGTCTCCTTATTACGGTTGTAAAAGTATAATGCTCGAGCTGTGATCTTTACCTTTAATCTTTACTTGATTAGATTTTTTTTCTTCTTCTGAATCAGAGAGAGAGAGAGAGAGAATATAAATATTAATTGTTAAACAGATTATAGTGGGTTTATCAACTTAGAGTAAGCTAATGAATGAGAAATGCCACTAAGCCCACCTAATCTTGGAAGTGCACGAATCAGATTAAATCACATAAATCTCACCAAAGTTACATGTGGTTAGAAAAGCTTTGTGTACCTTCCTTAGTGGGTAGGAATCACTTTTTCAGTACAACAAAGTTTTTATTTACAAAACTTGCATTCTGCTGCTTGACTTTTCTCTGTAACAATATCATTTAGGATTACACATGATGCTGATAAATGGTCAATGCCCTCCTTTGTCATTAATCCAAATATATTTATTTCATTATATTCTCCGAAAGTTTTAAAGTAACTTTGGTAAAAGCTTAACATATTTCTTGGGGTTTGAACTGGTATCAACCATATTGTAGTTACTTTAATTTGTGAAGATTTACAATCCTTAATGATCAAAGTATTTGTCTCTAAACATTTGTTTTTGAATCAAGTTGAACATCTTACTACGGAGTTGACTACCTAAACAATTTAATAAGCTGTAAATGGTACTAACTTTTTGAAGCTGAAATGATCTCTAGTATCATTAATATCTCGAACAGTAATTAGGGTAAAAAATAATAAAGAATAAAAGGATAGATATAACTATTTACTACATGATTACAATAGTAAGTTATGACTCCTATTGCTCTTTAATTACTACATTTTAATATGAAGTAATTAATACCCGCCTCATATTGCTAATACCAGAGATAATAAAGCAGTTTGTTGGAGCTGGATTCTCCTAGAAAATGCTTTAAAAAATGTGGTATGTTAAAAAGAAAACAAGCATTTTAAAGCAAAACCCGGTTTTGATTTTGCAGGCCATATTTGGTGCTACTCTTATTTTTATTCCCTAAATCTGTTGATTACTATACGTGACTTGGTTTGTAAAGCTCAATTCAATCAATGCAATCATGAATTTTGTATTAAGTTATATGGAAAGTTGGTTAATCCCAACAAATTTAAATTCATAACCATCATTGGATTCTCTCCATAGCTTGATTTGTTTTGGGCCAGTAGTACAGTGAGTCCACACATATATTGAAATTCCTTCCTGTGGGAAAGCACTATATGGCTGCTCATCACCTCGTGCTTTTAATTTCTTTTTTTGGTTAATTAGAAAGAAGATTACAATTTTTTGGCATAAAAAAGAGAAAAGAAAATCATTTAAAAGGTGTCTATCTCTCCTAACTAGGATATCTTATTCAAGTAATGGCCACTGCTGTCACACACAAATAAACTAACATTGGATTTCGAATGGGTTTGCCACATTCAAGCCCATCAATATTGACTGAGAGAGGTAGAGAGAAAGAGAGATGTCAAACCATTACTCATGACTATGAAGACTAAATAGTCACCTCTCTAGATTACATGTTGGTAAAAAGCTAAGCTACAAAATCTGCTTAAGATGATTTTGGTTCCCAACTGATAGAGGGAGAGAAAGAGTAAGCAAGTGAAAGTAGGAGAACAAAATTAATTAAATAACGAAAAAAAAAATTAAAGAAAGTGACTTTTAGAACTTAAAAAACAAGTCCAAAACCATAAAAATTTTCACACCCACATCTTTATTATAAACTTTGCTGCATTACATAAGACTTACCTCATATGGGATTGAGACCAATATGATGTTGTGGGATTTTCTATCTAAGAAAGTGAAATTTGCACATTCATTAGAGATAGAGATATCATTCTCCTTTGTCCTTTTGTGTTAATGACTCTTCTTATTCCTCTATTTTTATTTATTTGTTTATTCACAAATGGGAAAATGACTTATCATTTAGTATCAATAACTCAGCTAATTCATGCACAAGCTAGTTGACTTTGTCCAGTGAATAGCAAAGAAGCTACCTTCAACATATACATAACTTTCTCAATAAAAATAATTGATTCATCCAAAAAATTAAGAGCCGTCCGCAGCACTTGAGGAGAAAGATAAAGATGAAATTATTGCATTTTTTGGCAATTTGAAGTTGTATGTATAATTTGGTATTTCAACCTATATTTATAGGCTTTTTATACAAAAATCATTAAACTCGAAACAATCTAGTAGAATTAACTCAATTTTTTAGAATAAAACCCCATAAAGTTTATATCATTAGTTCCGTTAGAAAAGAAAGATGTTTCAATAAATTTTTTTTTACAAGTAAGTCCTAATTTTTTTATTTATAACTTTTAGTTTCTCATTCTTATATTTTTGTTTCATGTTAATTTTTTTTAATATTTTCTATCCAAAACTACCATTAATTAGCATATGCCTAAAAGTGCTTATTTCAGGGGTAAAATTGGAGACAAAGAGAATTTATTATTATTTTAAAAAAATAACTGAGTAATTGTTTTCATTCAAGACGGAGAGAAGAAATTAGAAAATTTTATATAATTACAATATAGATCTTCTTTGGTCCAAAATAAATCCATATTGGAACCAAATAAATTTTTAGCAATATATATCCGATAAAATTGGAATGACAAAATATGAAATTGGCAATCTATTCATATATATTTCTATTAAATATATTGATATTTGGACTAAAATAGATTTATATTAGAACTATATAAATTTTTTTAATTTCTTATATATGTTTTAAATGAAAATGATATCTTAATTTTTTTAAAAAATAATAATAATTTTTCTTTATTTTCAATTTTATTTTTACTGAGATGAACATATTTTGTACAAGTACTAATTAACAGCATTATTGGACAAAAAAAATTAAAAAGAATTAATGTGAAACAAAAATATAAGAGCGGAGACTTAAAAAACACAAACACAATAAAAGAATGAGGATTTAAGTATAAAAAAACGAATAGAAACGCTTTTATTTTCTAATAGAACTAATATTAGTAGATTTCAAGATACTTTATTATAAAAAATTGAATTCAAAATTAATTTTACTTATTTGTATTGAATATAGGAGATTTTTACGTTAAAAAGCATAAAATCTATTAGGTGACAACTATAGAGGTAAAAAAACCCAAGTTGTGGTGATAGATTATTATTGTGATCGGTAATTACGGAAACTTAGATGAGTGTTTTCTAGTCCATACTCCAACATAGAATTAAAATAATAAACCAAAGAAAAAGACACAATAAATAAATGAATTTAATTCATGATGATAAGTGCCTACTAAACTTGCTAGTGACCAATGTTAAAAGAAAAAAGAAACACACCCAATTAAATTACTTCCGACAAATTGAATCTTTTTAGACTAAAGCAACGTGGGTAGCTGATTGTAATTTGATAATTGACCAAGTGATCATTTTATTTTCTTCTTCCTTTCGTTTTTTTGTTTGTTTGTTCTTCATGAGTAATAAATTTGGTTCAATACTTTAAATAACTTTCATAAAATTGATTACGAAAAAAAAAATAGTATGTCCTTTTTTAGCATCCCATATAAGTATATACCTCTCTTTAAAAGTTTTAATATATATATATATATATCCTCTTTTAAAAGTTTTAAAATTAATTTTACGAATCTACCCTTTTTTAAAACATTCTCCGGCTTTGGTACTTCAAAACCTCACTCTGGCGATTTGCTCGTTTGACAGAAACAGAAGAAAAAAAAAACAACGATGAAGTCGAGAAAATGAAGAAGAAGAAGAAGAAGAAGAATACGATTTTTCTCTCAATTTTCTTGGGAAACAAACAACTTCAAAAAGGTATTTTTTTTCCATGATTTTGATCGATTTCGCTTTGATTCTTTATATTTCGTTTGTCTTGAGAGAGAGAGAGAAAGAGTATAAAAACGTGAAATCGAGAGCGGATGAGGAGGTCTTCAACGGCTTCTTAGGTTTTGCTCGAAGAGAGAGAGAGAGAGAGACCTGAAGGGGGTAAAAGTAAGTGACGTGTATTTAAGGACACTTTTGATATTTTAAAAATGTAAAAATTAAAAAGGTATATATTTGTTAATAAAATAGAAAAGGGATATGTATTAATTCATACCCCCAAAAGTGGGGTACTCGTGTACAAAGCCAGTTTAGTTTTTCTTTCTTTTTTTTTTTTTCCCCTCAAAAAATAATAGAAAAGAAAAATGATTAGAATTCAATGACCATAATAACATAAGATCGCACTGTTAAAACAAATCATGGGATTCCAGAAATAATGTCTAGTTGGTGCAATGCAAGAAAGACTACTTAATAAATATGTTATAGGAACATAAGGAACCAAAGTGTGTGTGACTCTACAATCTTGATAACTTTGAAGGATAATCATCTTGATCAAACTCCCACAACCTGATGCACATCCAACGGCTAGAAACTTTTGTTTTCCAAAACCCAAAAGATAAAAACAAGAATTGGGAATTGCAACGGTGGGTGGCAAAGGTAGAAAGGGAACATAGGAACAATTGGGGTTGAGAGGTGTCACAACTTTTGGGCAATAAAATCATTGTTAGAAAAAGGGGACATTTTGAGTGAGAAAGATAGAAAAGAGAAGAAGGGGTAAGTCCCATTTTTTGGAGGTGATTCCCCTCTCTCTCTCTCTCCCTCCCTCTGCCTCTCCCTCTCCCCTTGAAAAATGAGGGCAAAGATAAGAAGCAATTTCCACACTTGGGCATCATTTTGTTGGCCATCTAAGGACACCACCTAGAAAGTGTACTCATACCCTTAAATTTTGGATTTCCATAAACATATTGCTCAAAAAAGAAAAAAGAAAAAAGAAAAAGAAAACCACCCAAAATCCAATCCTTTCTTTTTTCTATCTAAAGAGTCTTACTCTACTCCTTGTGCCTCCCCTCTTTATGCCTCTTAGCCTTTTTCATCTTTCAAATTCACACTCACAGACACATACAAAACCACAAACAATTCAAGGAAAGGCTTGCTAAAAGGGACGGGACTGCTTCTAAAATGCGCACGATGTACAGGATAAGAAAGGAGCCTTTTGGCTTTGGGAGGAGGGGAGGGGCAGGGCAGAGCCCCTGAGGGTGCGCACTGTAGCACCCGGCGCAGAATATAAACACAGGAAAGAAATGGTGCACATTTGGTATAAAAAGCTAAAGTGAACAGGGGGTGCGGGTGCCTGGGTTTCTCACCTATATAAAGTGTTTACCTCTCATTTCTCTCATCTTTCAGTTCGCACCATATAACTCTCTCTCTCTCTCTCTCTCTCTGCAAAAAAAAGCCATATTAGCCATTGAAGTTTTCTCTCTCCTACTTTCTCTCTCTTTCCACTTTCTTTCTCCTTACTTTTTCGACTCTCTCTCTCTCTCTCTCTCTCTCGAAAACCAGGTGAAAAAGCTGCATTATTCTCTAATGGCAGTGGCTGCCCCAAAGCCTTGAATTTCACTTCTTCCTTTCAACAGCTCCTCCTCTAAACCCTCTGATCGCCGCCTCTTCACTGTACTGCTCTTCAATCTGAACCGTGTTCATCGCCCGATTCTCTCTCTGGAACCATTGATTATACAGGTTTTTTCCGTTTTGGGTCATCCATGTCGTCGGACATAAGCTAGACTTTTCATCTTAATCGAGCTTCTTTCAAGTCTTGTCCAAGCCTCTGAGACTAATATATATACATCTATACTCTCTCTCTCTCTCTCTCTCTCTATATATACATATATATATATATATATAAAATAAATTTGCAACTGAAGTTTTCTGTGAAAGTTCATATGGAGAAATGCAGAGAATATAGTGGAGCTTACTGTACTGGAATATTTGACTGTGTAGTTGAGTCTGAGAGCTTTTGATTTGAAGGTTAATAGACAAGCCTACCTTTTAGGTTTCCGCCGGGGGGGGGGGTTTAGATCTTAGATTAAGGGGGTGAGGGATGGGCAGGGATCGTCTGCTACTACCGACGGTGGGACCGCCAATAAAACCTCGAGCGGGGCTACGGAGAAAGCAGGCGGGTAGAGGCTCATATAGGGGAAGTTAGGGCACCAAGTTAGGTGAAAATTGAGGTGGGGATCGTCTTTGTTTTTGTTTTTTTTTTGGGGGGGGGGGGTTTGAGTGGAAAAGATACCCAGTTGGGGGTTTTGTTTAGTGGGCTATTAGGAAAAAAAGAGGAAGAAGAAGAAATTTTTGGACGAGATGGGTGCTGACTTGCAGCAAATACTCAGAAGCCTCTGTTTCAATACAGAGTGGAAGTATGCCGTCTTTTGGAAACTCAAGCATCGTGCTCGAATGTGAGTTTTCCTTTCTAGTTCTTGCCTGTTTCGTGTGGATTAATTTATGATTTTATGTTTTAATTTTGTTTGCTAGTCAGGAATGAACTGGGAATTAACTTATGATTGCATCGGTCATATTATATGAATAGAAAACTATATTATTTTGTTTTGTTTCTATGCTATTTTGGTTTCTTTTTTGAATTTTTTTTTCAATTCGTAAGCTGAGTCGGGGTGGCCTTGCTTGTTGTTATATGGGGGGAAAATCTGCTTAGCATTTACATTATGATGGCTGTTGTGCAGGATGTTGACTTGGGAGGACGCTTACTATGACAAGAGTGAGCAACATGATCCAGCAGAGAATAAGTGTTTTAGTAAGAAATTGGAGATGTTGCACGATGGGCTATATTCTCATGACCCCCTTGGGTTAGCAGTGGCTAAGATGTCGTATCATGTGTATTCTCTAGGGGAAGGGTAATGTCTCGTGTTACTGCTACTACGACAAGATTTTTATTATTTGTAACTTATGCTGTTGCAAAGCAACTTGCATATCTGTAGTCCTATGAACAAATGAATGAAATAGATAACTTTGCTTTGCGAAAAAAATAAGTAATATTGCAGGATCAGTTTTAATCCTTTGTTTTGCAGGATTGTCGGACAAGTGGCAGTGAGCGGAAAGCATCAGTGGATCTTTGCAGATAAGCATGAAATGAGTACATGTTCGTCATTTGAGGTGAATGATTCCTGTCTGCAATGCTATTGGTTAAAGATGTTCTCATTTTTGTTCACTTAATTTATAAATCTTGCATAAGCTGAGGTTAATGAAGACTATTTTGGGTGATTTTCAGTACTCCGATGGGTGGCAAAATCAGTTTTCTGCCGGGATCAGGGTATGTCTGCTTCCTTTTTAGTTCTAAAATTACACATGGATGCATCTCTGGATATATATATATAAGGGAGCGAGTACAGTAGGGATCCCTGCTTACTAGCACTCTATGTGTAAATTTGTTTAGCTTTGTATATTTTGTCACATATGATAATTTCTGAGAGCTGGAGAGTGAAGAGATCTGTACTGAGAATGAGATTTGGAGTGAGGAGATTTTAATTTCTATGATTTAATGATTCGCTTAACTTAACAAATCAATTTTGGTTGTCTGAAATGATCATTAATATGACAAAAGGTGAAAGACAATAGAACGAAGTGTAATGTTGTTTCATCAGGTGGTCAGAAAGTTGCAACTTTAATCGGCTAATGAACATAGTTTAAGTTAAAACCATTACTTTATTATGGAGAATAGTTCTTTAGCGAACTCTGGCAGTTTGTCACTGCAAATGGTAGCGTGCTATTTGATATTCCTTGACCTACAGGCTGCATATAATCTAGGACTTTTGGAATCTTCCAAGCTGTTTATTTTGTGTGATAGTTGTACATTTGGATGAAATACCATGGTAAAGGCCACTCTGATGAAAGCTATTCAATTTGTTCTATGTAACTGCTCACTGTTGCAGAGAATTTATTTAGGTACTAGATTTGACTTGTTATCTTTTACGTGTGTTCTTGATAACAGCCATTATCAATTTGTGATCTGGGCTGTACTAATTTCACTTATCGTTATAATTTCTACTACATGTTCCTGATATGTTTTTCAAATGTTGATTTTCTTGTTATCTCTTACAGACTATTGCTGTTGTAGCTGTTGTTCCTCATGGAGTTGTACAGCTTGGGTCTTATAATAAAGTAAGTTCTGACTTTACATTTGGGCACAGCTTTTTGAAGTCTGCATTTTCATGACGGTAGATTCAGTTTTGTTTCTGCTTCGATATTTAGGTTCACAGTCTACATATTAATTGTGTATAATATAATTTGTTCTTTTCTCCTTATGGGAAGAGCAGGTGATTGAAGATATGAAGCTGGTTACTCATATTAGAGATGTCTTTATGGCTCTTCAAGATTCTTCACTGGGGCATATTCCTAGTCCGATACAATCCAGGATGAATAGTTCAATAAACTTGGTAACTCTCTCTCTCTCTCTCTCTCTATTCGTGTGTTTGTGTGGGTATGCATGTGTATTCCTTTCTATTCCAACTTAGTATTTTTGCAATTTTTCTCTTTACTTTAAAACACAATTTCATAGGCATTATGTTGATATGAAATATATTTTTCCTGTCAGCCAGATATGCCTTCAAAAAGTTTTGATTCAGAAGTTATTCCTGATTGCTTGCACAATCTAGACAAAACCTTGAATGGAGATAGGCCAGATATTTGGTTTTCCATTTTTCCATATTTGGGGAAAGACGATGATAGTTCTTACGTTTGGTCACTGCCTGGTAATCATCAGGAAAAGGCAGCTGATGTTGTCATTAACCGTGGAGGACTTGAGTTACCCACAATTGGGGCTGATGAAAGTTCCAAGTTAGTTCAATCAGAAGCAAACCTTCTTGATCTTGAGCATCACAAAGTAATTGGAAGAAACCTGCGTGATTACTGGAAGTGTGGAGGGGAGATTAGCAGCTGCAAAGTTACTGCAGTGGGTTCAGTAAATGATGTTAGTCCATTGTCACATGAGTCCGTTATGTGTGATGTCAATTTATGCAATGTTGTACCTGCTGAAAAGGTCGAAGTTGATTCTGCACACTTTTCTTCTGTCCCTATCGACTCTGCTCTTTGTGACAGAGTTAGGTTGGACAGTGTAGATTATTACCAAAATGGGGTGTTGCACGTAAGTGAGCCCTCAGATATTAGGTTCCAGAAAGATCTGGAAAATCTGGAGTTTCTAGCTGAGTCTAGCCATATGGATACATCTAGCACATCTTTAAAGTTCCCTGCTGGTTATGAGCTCCATGAGGCACTTGGACCAGCTTTTCTGAAAAAGAGCAAGTATTTTGATTGGGAAGCAATGAAAAGTCAAGGGGTAGTTTCTGAGATGCCTGAGCAAATGAGCAGTAGCCAATTGACTTCTGATTCTCGTCCAGAGCATCTTCTTGAAGCAGTAGTAGCTAATGTTTGTCCAAGTCATAGCGATGTTAGAAGTGAAAAGTCATTTTGCAAATCAGTGCAGTCTCGGTTGACAACTGCAAATTATCCTGAGCCTTCAAGCCGTACGACACTTATTACTGATTCATCAAATCATTCCATTGATCGAGCCTCCCTTGTAGGAGAGGACACACCACACTGCTTGAGCTCATCAGGAGTCTGTGGTGCAACGTCGCCGAAAGGGTATTCATCAACTTGTCCGAGTGCTTGCAGTGAGCAGCTTGAAAGGTCTTCAGTACCCACTAAGAACAACAAAAAGAGAGCTAGACCTGGTGAGAATTGTAGACCTAGGCCAAGAGACAGACAACTTATCCAAGATCGTATTAAGGAACTAAGGGAGCTAATACCCAGTGGAGCAAAGGTAAATTTCGGTTGTCTTTGCCAAGTTCCAGAAATTTATAAGTTGCAGTTCATATTTATGCTTTTGTTTTGCATTCTTGTGTGTTAAAATTTCATGATAATTGTCCAGTGCAGTATTGATTCACTGCTGGAGCGCACGATCAAGCACATGCTGTATCTGCAGAGTATTGCTAAGCATGCTGACAAGCTAAATAAATATACTGATGTGAAGGTAGAAGTGTTTTTAGTGAAGCATACTATAGTGTTCCAATAGTAACATAAATCTTTTCTTACTGAGGCTGAATTTTCTTGTAATTCTTCATCTGTTTCCATTTAAGGCAGTTTATTTAGTTGGAGTTTATTTTGCCTTAGGCTTCTACCGTTCAAAGGCATATATGCCGATTTATTTTGTAATAATGGATAGAACAGTCAGTTTTACTAAAAAGCCAGGATGAAGTATTACATTGTCATTTTCAAGGTGCTGCTGTGGAACTGCTTATAGTCTTCAATATAAACTCCACTGTAACTTCTTGCTAATGTTTGCTGTTAGTAGAAACAACGTGCTGTGTTTTATGATTTTAAATGTTATTCTATTTAATCTGTACTGCTGAATTTGTAGAGTCACAAGGAAACAAGCATTCTGGAATCCTCGAGCTATGAACGGGGTTCAAGCTGGGCAGTGGAGGTGGGAGGCAATCTAAAAGTTTGTTCGATCATAGTGGAGAATCTGAACAAGAATGGACAAATGGTTGTAGAGGTATGTATATATGATTTACTTTTTGTTTACAATAAAATTATTTTATGAGGAAGGTTCCTGAGTGAAGTTATAGTACCTTTCTATAAGGTTGTACAAATAAAACCAAAGAACATGCATGACTGGGCTTGGCTGCTCCAATGACAAAGCTTATCTCTTTATTTCTTTTTTAGGCCCTCATTTCTTTTTATTCATGCTCAGTTTCACAAGTATTTTGACCGATTTATGCAGATGATGTGTGAAGAATGCGGCCATTTCCTTGAGATTGCAGAAGCTATCAAAAGCTTGGGTCTTACAATCTTAAAAGGAGTGACAGAAGCTCATGGTGAGAAGACCTGGATATGTTTTGTGGTTGAGGTAGGATCTTATCATTATTATTTTATTAGATATGTTATCTTGTTAAATTCTTCATACTTTTCTCTCTCCAAAGTGTTAACTTCACAACTTCAGCTTTCATGTTAAAGCATATTTCAATTTTTTATCGTTGATTTTTATGTACAAAATATAAATTGGATAACATAATAGTGCACGATTACTCATTAAAATGGAGAACATTTTTTTTTTATAAGATACCTATTTTGTCTCTCCCGGGACTCGAACCCATGACCCAACTCTCGTACTCTCACACACTCGTGAGTCCTAAACCAAGTGAGTTAGCCCCAATTGGTAAATTGGAGGCAACATCCGTATAGATTATTTGTTGATTGAAAATTTATTACTGGTGAAGTGGAAGGTTAGTATTTTTAATTCATTCACGTCTTTTTCTACATTACGTCATGGTAAATGAAATGTGTTCTTGGAAAAACAACAAAATCTATAGAATATGTTTACATCTTTGTATTATTTATTTACTTTCTGAGATTTGAATTACTGCAGGGACAGAGCAACAGAAGCTTACACAGAATGGATATATTATGGTCCCTTGTTCAAATACTGCAGCCTAAAAATGCCATGCAACAGTAGTGGTTGGTTTTACTTTTGGTCACAATCATGTAGTTCCTTTTTTATTTGTTTTTGGGTGTAAATTCTTGTGTGATTTTCATTTACATTTTTCATAGAGTGCGAAGATGCCGTTTATTATTTTAGTTTGCCTTTGTTTTCTTTCTGCGTCAAATATTACTGTCACCTGTTTGGGAGTTTGAAATTATAGTCTTCAAGTTTTATAAATTTTAATCAAACTCTTCTGGCTAAACAAGCATGGCGTCTGCTAGTTCAACCAAACACACTTGTTAGTTAAATATATAAAGCTCGCTACTTCCCTCACAATAACTTTTCTGAAGCACCTTTGGGACATACTCCTTCACTTGAGGAGTATCATATGGGGTAGGGAATTAATGCAAGCAATAACTTTTCCGAAGCACCTTTGGGACATTCTCCTTCACTTGGAGGAGTATCATATGGGGTAGGGAATTATAGCAGGCAGGGCTCTGATGCTCTGATGGAAAATTGGGGATGGGAACTCTATTCGATGTTTTTTAGACCCATAGATTCCAAGTATCACTTTCTTCAAACCACCATATCTTGTTCACTATGATGAAGAGTCGTGTGTATTTTCTTTTATCACAAGTGATCAACAATGGGATATTGGTAAATTGTAACAATTTTTCTTGCCATCGGATGTTGATAAGGTACTCTCTATTCCATTGATTATGAGACCGCAAATGGATGGTTTAATTTGGCACTATACAACTACTGGAATTTATTCAGTATGCTCGGGTTATTGATTGGTTGATTCGAAAACAGAAAGGTGTTCGATTTCAGGATCCGATAGATTATAAAGTTGGTGGAGAAAATTTTGGGGACTCAAGTTACCTAGTAAGGTTCAGATTTGTATTTAGCGTACTTATCATGATACTCTACCAACTTTTGTGGCCCTTTGTCGGAAGAAAATAATTCTGTCACCATATTGTGGTTCTTGTTCTTCGTCTTGGGAATCTACTACTCATGTTTTAATAAATTGTAAATTCGCTAAGTTAGTTTGGAGAGCTTTTAAATTTGAACTCAAATTCAAGTTTTTGTTTCATCTATAGTTGATATTATTCATTTGTATTCTACTTCCCTGCTATCTGAAGAATTGGAATTGTTTCTATGTCTACTCTGGAGCATTTGGATTGAGAGGAATAACAGAATGCATAGTGCTAAAACAAAACCACCTGATGTTGTAGTCAGTTAGAACCACAACGGAGGGAGACCAAATGGTCTCTCCCCTCAAATGGTTGCTTCAAGATGAATGTGGATGCAGCCATCAATGCTCAATCACGTTCAGTAGGTGTTGGTGCTATTATTCGCAATGCAAATGGCGAAGTCATGGCAACATTGGTGAAAAAAGTAACTTGTACATTATCAGCAAAGAATACCGAAGCGAAAGCCCTGGTGATCTCTCTCATATGGGCTAGGGATGTTGGTCTTAATAATGGTTCATTTTGCCATTCTGAGTTTGGCGATCTACTGTTGGATTTGTCTAGTTTATTTTCTCTTTTTCCTGGTGTCACAGTTAAACATGTGTTTCGTGAAGCTAATAAAGTTACACATGATTTAGCTAGATTCGCCTTAGAGGTAGAAGATGAGCTTATTTGGTTGGAAGAATCTCCTCTTCTGATAGAATTTGTTGTGTAAAAGATTCTACTAATTTATAATATTAGATTCATTTTTTTATCAAAAAAAAAAAAAAAAAGTGTCTCGATGCATTTTTGTTGCCACTTGCCATTCATCTCATCGGAACAAATTGAAAGAACACGAATGCATCGAATTTTGGTCCCGATCTTATGCTTGTGAATTTATCAAGATAAAGAGAATGAAATACCAAATTGTACATTTAAAAAAAAAAAAAGAAAAAGGAAAAGAAATACCAAATTGTAAAATGTGATTTAAGTAAAATAGTTCATTGCAAGTATCTTTTGGGTTATTAAGGCATGTCAGTAGTAGGGAAATTTGGCACAGATAATAGTATTTTGGACTAAAATAATTTTTTGCAGGAGTTTTGAAAATGATTTCTCAGTAGCGTGACTGGTATCATAGTGTTCAAGTTATATATTATCTATATCTATAAAATTATGGGGGATTTTTTAACCGGACTGTTTGATTTTTCGAAACATTTTTATATTTAGTCGACAACAATACTCATTATACTCCTAGTCAAGTCCATCAGTGGAGATATCGGCATTCAGGACATCGATTGTATAGCATCGTCCATTTTGGACCACTTCTATGAGAGCAATTTTTGAAAGAAACCCTATAGTGGTTACAAGTGGACAATTTTCACTTTATTGTGGCTATCAGCTGCCGTAACCGATGACTGAAAATGCCATAAAGGGAGGAACAATCGGGAAGAAATTTGACCCATGTTCATTCTTCATTAAGGAATTTATTTATTCAAGCAAGTATTTAAATCAACATCCTCTAAAATTAAAAAAAAAAATTACATAAAGGTCCTCCCTAGTTCAATCTAACTATACTTTTGACCACCAAATTTTTTCCTATTAAAACTTGATTGGAAAAATGAAAAAAAATAAAAAATGAAACATGGCTAAGCTAAGCATTAATTTTTAATCCTCTTTTAGATCCATGATATTTTACTCTAATTGTTTTTAGTCCAAAGAGTTTCACTTTAATTCCGACATAAATCTGAAAGTGACAATCTGACTTTCCCACCAAAATTTTGAGTTCATAGTTTCTGTAGTATACTTCAAGTTTCTTTTTATTTTGGTTGAAATTTTGTTCTTCCAAAATCTAAGAACTCTTCTTCCAAGTTTCAAAAAATTTTTTATTGGCCAAAAAAAAATGAGTAGTTTCTAGTTCGCCAACCAATGATAATAATCTTTCGATGTTACCACTCATAACTCAATGATGTCTCTTCCTGCGTTGTTTCTTTGTGTTTTGGCTTCTATAGATATAGATTGTTACTACACTATAAAAAACGAAAAAAAAAAGAACATTTTTTTTAAAAAAAAAAAAAAAAANACAATTAACAAACAATTGTATTCATGTAAAATGCGCAAGATGTCATCATCCATGTGCTCCCAGTCCCTCGACAACCATCCTTCCAGAGTTAACTCATCAGTGTAGGACTTAAGAAGTAGAAAAAAGACCTTTTGTTAGTTCCAGACGCAAAGCACTCATATGATAAACAAGGATTTGATCTGGATGTTCAAACACCGTAGCAGATCTGCCCCAATTCACAATAAAAATGCAAATTCAAAAAAAAAAAAAAAAAAACTAAAAAAAACAAAGAAACTAGCTCGGCCTTGAGTTGACAGATTTGGCTATTTATACCACTTCCAGCCAAAACAGGAAAATGATTCTACACTCGGGCAAACTTCGCGGGACAATAGATCTGGTCAAGATTCCAAACCCCAACTGGACCCCCAATATTCATTCCAAAACCATATTTTAAACTGACGTTAGCATATATTCCACTCATATTTTCAAAGCTGATCAGGTGAAAAAGTTAATTAATTAAAATAGTCATAAATGTACTAAATCTAGCGTAAAGGTTCCAATAATCCTCTCCCTTTTAGACATGCAAAATTTGATACTTAGCGATTAGCTTTGATAACATTAAATTAACTCATTTCTCAAACGAAGAGATACTTTATAATAATATATCAAGGCATAAATCCAGTGGCATAATGTTCTATAGTTTTAATTATATTTCTTTTTTTAAAAGTCGTAAAATGACAACAACAAACATGCGTGTATGAGACACGATCAATGGCATTATGGGACCCCTCTTTTTTTTTTGTCAACCCAAAATAGTTTACGTCCACAAACACGCGTAATTGTTGCATCAAAATCTTTCATTGGCATGAATTCTAGAATATAGCTCGCACATACGCATCTGACTAAAGCACGATTTAAGAAATTAATACTCTTGATCTTATTTGAGGAGTATCTTTCTTTTATAAATGTCGCAAATTTTTCTTTAATGACCTCAAACACGACTGTAGATGATCATGAAAATCTTTTTTACAAAATTCGGGTGTAATAAGACCGTATCCAATAGGAGTGATAAAAAACTCATGTTAATGCTAAATTTTAGCATTTTATTTAAAAAAAAACTTCAATGATATGTAAAATATATCATACTTTTTAGCAATTTATATTTCTTATTTTATATATAACACAAGGTATAATACATGCTATAATTTTAGCATATTATAATATTATCATTATTAATGCTTGTTTAAGATTGCAATTTAATTTGTTATTAGTATGTGTAAGATTTCATAATATTGCCGTTGTAGATTTTATTAAATTTGACAATATGGTCATTATTTATAACATGGCCAATTTAATTTTACCATGTGTAAATTTTTACAATATTGCTAAAATATTAAATTAAAAATAAATATATAAATTTTACAATATAACCAATTTAATACATGCAAACCTTTTTCTTAATTTTTTCATTAAATTTTATTCACAATATTAGTCTCCCTAAATTATATAAATTAAGATCTCATCGTTTCTTTTTCCATTCACATTTTCACAAACCAAAAAGAAAAAAAAAATGGAAGAATCATAATTTTCAGGAGTATTTGTCAAATGATGATAATTTGATGCTATGATTTATATAACTTTCTTTCTCCCATCTTTATCAGATAAAGATTTATCAAAATCCTCTTCTAAGATCATTCTGCTTTTTTTTTTTAGTAATATTGTTGACTATTTTGTTTGTTTGAATTGAATATGAGTGTTCATTCATTAAAAATGAAATTAAAAAAAGAATATAATTTATTATATTGGTAGATAAAATAAGTGTAGCTTTTATCATTAGTATTAGATGGTATAATAATTAAGAATTAATACTAAAAAAAAAGAAGAATTATAAATGAAAATAGTGTTTAAATACAAAATCATTTTTTTTAGTATATACTCATTAGAACAAATATTAGAAAATATGTGCTGAACTTAAGTAGTTATTTGACGTTCGCACACCATGTTTTAGCATTTTGGATCGTGCATCGAAGATGGTCTAATCTACCGAACTGTACTCGTAGTTATATGCATAGCTGTTGGTTTTGGTGCGGGGGCTCTTGGAGACTGTCGTATTATATAGATTTTCTTCGTGAATTATTGCGTTTTGACTTGACATATTTTATATTTGTTTGGGTGGCCAGGTGGGCCATGGGGCCCTGAGGTGGGGGCAAGAGAGAGAAAAGAAAAGTCCATAGAGCAGGGTTGAGAGTACGTACGAGATATTTCTATCAATCTTTTTGTGTGAAAGGCAAATTTGTCCGTTTCACGAGTACTTATCCTTGCTCATCTGCTTTAAATTTGGCGCTACACCTCGTTATTTGCATGATTATTCTTAAATTTCTTATTGTACCGAACAAAATATCACCGCTAACATATATCAGTACAACCTATTACCTAATGTGTGCTTGATTTCAGATTTTGTCATTTTTTACGACTTTTATAATTTGTCCATGTCGATAACCATGTACTTAACACATAGTTTAGGAAAACTATATAGTAAAAAAAACTGTAATAAGTAACCAAAATGTGTTAATTAAAGAGTTCACAACTCAATTCATGAGTACATTATACATATAGCATTGATTACAATAATATTAAACACAACATGGACATTAATATTGGAATGATTAATTATGCGATCTTAAAATGAGGAAGAGCCGAGTTGCCATCGAGTCCCTTGGACCTGTAATAAGCAAGATAGTCGCAAATATGAGTTTCCCTGTACTTAGGTGGCTCCTCTTCAGACAGAAATTCTTTAATTGGTCCGTACGGTTTATATCTATGTGTGGCACTCGGATAGAAGAAACATGCTGCTGATACTCTTGGACCTGACTTCCGAGCCAGCACTCTATGCTCCACGCTCTTGAACTTGTCGTTCGTTATGAGCTGCACCAAAATGAACATATAATATAATCGCAACCAGTATATATATACTACACATCCACATATAGAAAATATACATTTATATGTATGTATACATGCATAGTTTTTCTCCTAAATTTTATGTCACGGCAAAAATAGGCACCTGCGATCGTTAACCACCACAAAAGGACCGCTAAGCACCGCAAGTGTCCCAAATTTTTCATGACAAAATGTCACACAAAACCTTATTAGCGCCATTCCATGTTTTATGTTTTAGGTACCAGTTCCCTTTTAACTGCCACGTATGTACATCAGTACTACTATTCACATATGATCAGCTTAGATTAGAAACATCAATATCATACCATAGAATATATTAATATGTATATATATATATATATATATATATAAATGTACAGTACCTGCATGAAGTCGCCGATGTTGGCGACCAGAACAGAGGTGGACGGAGGGACGTCGACCCAGCGGTTCTGACGGAGGACTTGAAGGCCGCCGATGTGGTCCTGAAGGAGAAGGGTCAAAGAAGACGGGTCGGAATGCTTGGTGGTTCCTTGTGTCAAGTCGGGTTCGGGGCAAACCGGGTAGTAGTGACACACCAGAGTCTCACTCTTCATACACTCTGTTCTTCCCAAGTAGTCTTTGCTCAGCCCCAGAGCCTCCGACAGCAGCTNCAGACAGAGGGAAAAGCTTCGTTTTCTAGAGGACCATCTTGGAAATCGAAGGCAATGGAGTCTCTCCAGTTGGCCGTTTTGGAAACAAGCAAATCCCCATTACAGTAGAACCTCACTCTTCTCTGAGGGTCCCTAGAGTACCAGGCCATCTTGGTCTCCTTCGGCTGCTCGTGGAACTGTCGTATCCCTTCCAACATGTCGTTCAGCACGGTGTCAGGAACTCCATGGTTGACCATTTGAAAGAAACCCCACGTCTCCGCTGCTTCTCGGACTCGTCTAACAATCTCACCTCGCCTGGAGTCATCCTCATGGCCATCGAGATCAATGACCGGGACTTGAAACTCGTCGACACCGTCCGGCGGAGAGTTATCATTCGAGATAGTCTCCGGCGGGTGGATGAGGAATCTGGGGACCTTAGTCACGCCGGAGTCAACAAGGCCTTTGACTCCTGCTCTTGTTTCGTCGAATTGTTTGACTTCTTCGGCTCTGTCGTAGCATGAATTGTCTAGTAGTACTACTTCCATGGTGGCAACAGAGGGTTTGGGAGAAAGGAGGAGTTATTTGGGTTGTTTAAAGCTAGTTTTTTTGAGTTGGAGAAAGATGAATTAGATGCGTTTTTAAATGAGAGAGAGGATGTAGTGATATAGATGCCTCTGATTATTTAAGTGACGAGATTGAATGAAATATCATTAATATAATAAGTTGGAGAAAAAGTCCAAGAAAATGAGATACTATACCCACTTTTGGCATTTTGCCATCTCTATATATGTATGAACGTTATTACCACTCAATAACATTGTCAGTACTTATTGAACATCAAATAACACTGTCAGTACTTTAATGGAAAATGGCTTTAGGTCATGATACATGTACGTTAAAAAATGCTAGCCTTGGCTTGATTTTTGGCCTATTTACTTACAACACTAGTCGCCAAAAACGGTTCTGCACAGACTGCAGCTAATAAATTTTTTCCTTTTTTTTTTTTTTTCCAAAAAAAAGAGTATGTGATATACAAATCAGTCGGTCCATACTTACAAAGTGGCATATATATCAGTTAAAAGAATAGGTGATCTTTCCAGATGTGAAAAGCCAGATTGATGATGACGATATTACAGGTGGTGAATCCTATTAGACTTTGTCATCAATGTAACGTGGGCTTTCTTTCTTTCTATTATTATTGTTTTTTAAAAAAACATTTGCACACGTCAAGTTTTGGTCCATTTTTACATGAAGTTTTCAATTCTACAAGCAATTTGCGTATAAGAAACAACCTACGAACACAAGTATCACGTTGGACAGGGAATTTTAACAAAATCTTTATCAGGTGTGGCATGGGGCCTCTTATTCCACAAATGATATCTCTACATGTTGTTTTCTGTTTTAGTTTTCCGTTCAAATAAAATGGTGGAATGTGTAAATATATATATATATATATATATGTATATATATATATTGAGGTGTTATTGTCCAGATTGGTTACTAAGTCTACTACAGTTTTGGGACAAGTATAACTCATGACTGCTTAACTTACTTGATCTGTTTCCTTTTTAATTATTTGTGAATAATGCGGCCACTCTTTGCCTAGTTAACCTGGAAACATGCTGGCTCCAAAAGCAAGCTCATTACCATATATATATATGGTTGCCAATCTAATAGGTATTTTTTTTCTTTACTTATGGGCAGGTATTTTTTTTTTAGCCGTTGGATCACCATCTAATGGGGATCCAATGGCTATAATGAAGTGTATGAAAAGACGTGCATCATTAATGTTTTTTCTCTCTTACTTTTTACAATAAAAAAATGTGCATGCTAAATTTTCATTGGCCAAATTGAAACCTACCCATAGGTAAAAAAAAAAATACCCACTGGATTGATGCCATATATATATATATAGGTTATCAATCCAATAGGTATTTTTTTTCTTTACATATGGCTAGGTATTTTTTTTTTAGCTGTTAGATCACTATCTAATAGTGATCCAATAGCTATAATGAAATGCATGAAAAGACGTGCATTATTAATGTTCTTTCTCTTTCTTACTTTTTACAATAAAAAAATGTGCATACTAAATTTTCATTGGCTAAATTGATACCTATGCATAGATTAAAAAAAAAAAAATACCTACTGGTGCCCATATATATATATCTTCACTTTTATTTTATTTGCCATTAGTTGTTATGTTGTGAAATGATAAAGTTCTTCAGCCTAGTTTTGTTTGAGCATCTGTTGGGCTCACCTGAATGGAAGGCTAGTATACATTAGACATGCATCGTCTGACACTAGCATTCTCATAATTTTCTTTAGTTTCTAATATGATTTTGTAACAGGAAAAAAAACCTTGTGTTATTACACAAAAAAACTATTGCATTCACCCCAGCTTGGCAATTTTTAATCATCAATAAGAAATGATTACTAATGATGACTTCAATATATCCCCATGACAAAATTACGGGGAGAAATACAGTACTTAAGTAGTATTCATAACACTTCAGAGAAGACAAAAATAATGTCATAGTAGAATGCAGGCACTAATCCATGCACACAAGATCCCGTTAGCTAAACTAGTTCCATAAACAAACGAGGATATGAAAGCTAATCCTGTCTAGAAAGTTTTTGTCTTGTGTTGTCTTTTTGGAACCGAGTTCTTCATCCCTATGAAGAATAGCAATGCCCCGACAAGTGCCACATTCTGCAATTGAAGAGGGATGTTACTAATACTATATGCTAGTATTGCTTAAATAACCATATCGAAGTTATATTAACAGGAGGACAGTGTTCCTGGCTTATTAAAGGTGTAAAAGAAAGAGAACCCATCTATGTTTTACTCTATATACCTGTGTAAATTTGATGAAAAGTTGAGTGAATTCTTTAAATTTGATGAAAAGTTGAGTGAATTCTTTCTCCTCGCTGTCATAGTCATAAAAATTATATAGAATTGGAGTAGCAATCAACTGATGCAACAGCTGCAAAATCAAAATTTAACAAAAAATTAAAAAGGAGATAAAATGCCAACCATGAGTACCAATGACATGATAAAGACGCGACAAAATTCTTCACAAGATCTTAAGAAAAATACGAATGGTAGCGTTAAAACAAACCAGGAGATAGGCTCCAAGAGAGCCGCCAAAAATAAAGAGGATGCCTCCAATGCCTTTGAGACCTATAGCCACAACAATTACTTGTTTAACCTGTGCATACATAAAACCAATTAGAATCATATAATAAGTTAGCAGACACGAATATTCTTCTAAAAAAAAATTCTCCTACATGATAATTTTTGACCAATAACTATAATTTGGCAGCTGCGAGAAACTACTTTTTATGTGTTGTTTAGCTACATATTAGTGTCCTTTCTGTAAATTTTGAATTGCATAAAGTTCTTTAAAGAAAGAGGTCTACATCCGAATTGGACACATTTTATAGTTTTATTCATCAAAGAGCTGTCCTCTTGGATATCATTGGTGCATAGATAAGGCTTGCCGGCATGTATTTGATATATTATGACACAAGTAAGTACATTACTTCATTAGTAGATTCGAAGAACCTTGCCGGAATTATAACTATGGTTAATACATTCGTATAGAACATATAATCATATACTATTAGGAAGAAGAAAAAAAAAACTATTGTTATACTCACGTGATTACCTTTCAATTCTTTTTTTTTTTTCCCACCCTTTTGTAATAGCTTTTAATATGCATATAACTTCTATTCTGTTTCAATTTAAAAAAATCATCCAACAAAAGTTAAGATAATTCTCACTTCAATGTCTGGCATATGTACGGAAACATGAGGGTACAGACGATGTATAAAAACTTCAATCTTTGGTTTTAGTACCATTGCTACATGTCCCCCGTCAATTCCATACTCATTGAACCTATAACAAAATAAATCATAATATATGCTACAAGCCTACAAGAGCAAAATAATAATAATAATAATAATAATAATAATAATAATAATAATAATACATGCTACAAGGACAAAGTTAAAGTAGTCTTACAAGCCAAGAAATGATACTTAAGAAAAATTAAAAAAGGACCAAGATTTTATAACCATTGTCCACAAAAGGTTAAATTTTTTTAATGTGAAATAGAAGCAACTATTAGCATATTGCTGGTGTTGAATAGTAAACTAATTCTAACCATGAATCTAAACAATACCAGGTGCTTAAATCGTCACACTACTTATTTGCTTAGATGACAAGGAAGTGGGATTAGGACATGGTGTTGGACTAGGCATTAAGATCGAATTTTACCAAACAAACAAAAAGACAAAAAGAAAAACCATTGATGATAATAAAATTTTTAGGCATTCATCCAATCAACAAATGGATGCCCACTTTTTTGGCTCAAATCTTTAGGCAAATTTCGATCAAATTGCAAAGAAATTTGAACAAGAAACTAAAAGGACAAAAACCCAATTGCATTTTGTAGCGAAGAAGCCCCCCTGAAAAAAAAAAAAGAAAAAAGAAAAAAGGAGCAAAGCACTAATTAATAATTCGCAGTAACTATAAACTAATAGTAAAAATGAGAGTTATTCAAGTAGATTCGGTACAATATGTAAACCCACTGTACCCAACTTTTAAAATATGGATTAAGCAGATAAAAATTTGAAAAAAAATGCAGATCCATACAAGCTTATTGCCTTATTCTAAGGCTAAATGAGGCAGCTAGTTGGAACCAATAATATGCTATTGGGTGAAAACCCAGTTCTTATTTTGGCCAAAGAGAAAATAAAAACACTAAAAAATTAGCGAGAGAGAGAGAAAATAAAAGCTTAATACAAAAATTCAAAAGAGAAAAAAAAATACTAACTCTAGGAAAGCAGAGAGTATGAAAGCAGAGGCAAATAGGACTCTTCCAACAAACGAACCGAAACCCATTGTGTTTAATTTTGCCACTACGAAAGAGGATTTGAAAACACACTCAAATTCATTGGACTTTATTCAATTTTTCTCTTTGCTCTTTGACCTTTTTTTTTTTTTTTTCTAATTTTTAATTTTAATTTTTTAAGGACAGGGGAAATAGATGCAAAGAGATGTTAAAGAAGAGAAAAAAGAAGGGGCGCTGCTTTTTGAATAAAGGGCGCGTAAGTAAGGCCAATTGTTTTTGTTAGTTTACTGAAATGCCCATTTATTTTTTGAACTAGATTTGTAACTTAGCCGAGGTATAGGGGCAAGGGAGGAAGATTTTCAAATTTGCATTGGGCGCACTTTTATTGGTGGACGAGTGAAAAGCAAGGAAATATAATGAATAATGGTATGGGCATTAAGGAATAAAGTTCTCTCTCTCTCTCTTTTTTTTCTTTGGGGAAAAAAAAGTTATAGTTGAATTGGTAAGTAAATATTTTGAACCGCTAGTCAAACGTTTATTGACCAACTAAGTTGTTAATTTATTATTTAATTGGTTTATATTAATCGTTTTGTTTCATTTAATTAGAAGAATTCAAAATGGATAATATTACTGTAATATTATCTCTAATTCCAATTTTTTTTTTAATTTTACTAGTCATTAAATTTACATTAGATACTAATTTTTTAATTTTTATTAGAAATTCTTGGCTTATTATGCTATAGTTGTACTACTATTCATATTTTTCATTATCTATTAAGATCAGTATTTAAATCTTAAACTTCAAGATTAGCAATCGTTTTTCTTCTCCCCCAAGTTGTCATAACAAGCTAACATATAGAATCGCAAAAAAAAAAAAAAAAAAAGAAAAAAAAAATCGTGGCTTTTTAGATGTTTCCGGAAACACGTATTGGTTCCGAGCCTGAGCTTAGAGGGGTAAAAGGGACTAGGACATATGTTGTACAACTACAAACCGGTATATTTCTTTTCAATTGGAGAGGTTTGTTAATTATGTCGTTCTCTCTTGTTCTGTAGTATAGTACTCTTTTATATCCACGTTTTTATTATTAAATTGGATATACCTTTTATTTTTCTGGTCTGTTCCCATGGAGCAACACAGGTGGACGGTGGGTGTGGATTTGGACGTGTGAGTAATTTTTTATATATCATATAAAAAGGGAAAGTTAGAATCTGTGTCCCTATTTTACACTTTCTTGTTAATAAATGCTTATTTTTCTTCTTTTCTATCTAAATTGCCGAGTTTATATATTTTAATATTTGATATATCTACCCATATACTAGTTTTAGTTTAGTTTATATACTAAGTATCAATTTTTATACTGGTTATACTTTGTATATACACTAATATATCAGATATTTTGTTACAATATTTATAAAATAGATATTTACTTGAAATATGCCAAAATTTTGGTAATTTCACTATAAGACCGTAATTTGAGCAAACATGACTTTGAAAAATCTTTTTCAAGATGAAATTTAGGAGTATTATAAATTTTTTTGTCATATAGTCATAATTTTTTTTTTACTGTAATGACAACTGGTCAAAAGTTTAATGACCTTGAAAAACTTTTTAAAATACCATAAACCATGGTCATAAAGCCTTTTACTACTGGTCAAAAAATATAGAATCAAAAGTTTTTTGACAACCATAATGTTATTTAAAAAAAATTCATTAAAAGCTTGTTTTATCCAAAAGAACTCTTAGTTTTGTCCATTTTCTTTCTTCATTTTATAGATTAAAATGCCGTGATATTTGTCGATATTATTGTGACAATATTCGCATTTTGAAATCTCGACATCGATAAGAGTAAAAAAATATTTTTTCTCATATATCCGTAAAATATTTGTAAAATATTGATAATATTGAGGATATATCAATATCAGTAAATGTTAACTAAAAAAAAAAAGAGCTAATATTGAAATATTTATAGACATTATTACGACAATAGCATCGATATTTTGAAATATCAACAAAAATATCAAAATTTTTCGAAGTCTTTTATTTTTTTTATATAGAAAATGGTAGTAAAGAATATAAAAATAAATCATAGTTGTCTCTCTACAATAAGTGGCATAGTTTTATAACTATTTGTATTTAATGAGAATATTTGCACAACTTATATTTATTATTTTGGAATCTCTACAAGGAACTTTCGTGACCTTTGAAAGAAATTTTGGACTAAGACGGAAATTTCTCTTATGACTTTCAATCTCATAGAAACTCATTTTGGTATTGGTTATATTTGAACTTATCTATATTATCAATGATTTTTATTTATTTTTAATATAATTTAGAATTAGTTATAATTTGTAAGGTATTTATATGAGATATATTTAATAAAATAGTATAATATATATTCTAATTTTAAAATCATTGTATAAAATAAAATTCAATTGTTTTTCTATTATATACATATATTTATTGTCTTATAAAGTGTAAATCAGTTTTGTTTTTAAATAAAAACTAGTATAAATTATGCAATATCACTTATTTTGGGATTTTTTTAGAATTTTTCTTGAAAATTTTGAGTTTTAAGACAAATTTCGGTATTTTTTTAGAATATCTTCAAAATCGACAATATTTTCTATAATATCTGTAAATAAAACATCGATATCGACTTTGATATTTTAATCCTTGCTTCTTTTTACTACAATAATTCTCATTTTGACACAAATAATGGGCCATGCTTTAATTTATGCTATGAGAAAACTAGGTCTATATTTAAGTGATGTCTATATTTTAAAAATTATAACTAAATGTCTATTTCTTTTAAAGTTTTAATTGTAGAATATGTTATATTTCCATTTTGTCATTAACTAGTGTGTTGAATATTTAGCTATAAATTTTTAATCTTGGTTATATACTAAATTTTAGACCAAAATATAGTCAAATAAATATTCAACCCTTAAGCAGTGCCAAGAATATATAAATGCATCGATCTTAAAAATTTATCAATAAATAATAACTTAATATTGAGTGGGAAATGGAAGTCAACTGCTATGATACTTTGAAGCTGGATATGGTTAATGGTCAGGGAATTTAAGATAGAAAATAGTAATTTGGACCACAATTTTGAAAAATGACTTATCTATAATAATGTCACAATTTAGGTTAATATGATCCATAGATTTAAGAATTTTTAGAGATAATGAATAGTCGCGAATTGTGTGCCTCCGTTACTAATACTGTGACATTACTGAAAAAGTCATTTTTCAAAATACTCCTAATTTAATTATTTTAGTCCTGATTAATACTAGTCAAGTCCTTTTTCCTAGTAGTTATTCTCTCTCATTCGTTCCTTTCGTTTTGTTTTCTTTTTCGTGAAATTGGCGTGAGTAATAGATTACTACTAGTCAAGTCCTTTTCCTTGATGATTATTCTCTCTCGTTCCATCGTTTTGTTTTATTTTCTCTTTTAGAAAATTGATACGAGTAGTATAAATATGGACTAAAATAATTTTTTTTAAGAGTGTTTTGAAAAATGACTTTTCAAGTAGTGTTATAATATTGTGTGACCTTCTATAACGAAAGGTTTTACAATGTGTGAATATTGATTAGTAAGAGTATTTATGGTCAATTTGACCGATCTAAAATATCAATTCGTAAACTAAACTGTATGTGCAATTTGACCAATTTGCCAAACCGTGCCGTCTATATTAGATGATTTAAATCAGTTAGACCGTATCTATATTTTACTGTTTGATTTAGTTAATTTCTGCTTTGAAATAATGAGACATAAATAATAATCTTAATATAATCCAAATATTTAAACAAAAACTAATATACTTAAAGTTTACAATCAAATCGAAGGGTCTACTTCCATGTCGGCTTGAAGGGTCTGTACTGATTTTTTTAGAGGGGGGGCTATACTGAATTATTGAGTGTACTTTGTGTATTTCTCGATCACTTGTTAACTGTTATTCGATAAGTACTGATCTCTTTCTTATCCTTTGGTCATGTTCATTGTTCTTTATGAAATAAATAAATAAATAAAATTGGGCGATCTTAAGGGGGGCCGGGGAAAAAATCTTACAAATGGCCCTTCCTCAAATATGTTAGGGTAGCCCACGTAGCTGGGAAAGCAATGTCCAGTGTCGATGATCTCTATTTATCGGCAGAGTCTCCACCTTGTATTGAATCTTTTGTACTAGATGACATTGTTGAAATCAAATTAATCCACACTTTTTCTAGAACTTCTAGGGAAAGTGGATAAAAAAATAATAAAGCGCTCCCTACTACCTAGATGGATAGATATGACTTGAAAAACAGTTAAAACTGTCATTTTTATTTTCTTTCGGGTTACTCTACTTTGATTATCTGTTGTTTCCATCTAAAATACGCATACAAGAATATTACTAAGTTTAAATTTGAGTAGACTGAACTGTTATTTTCACCAACAAATTTTTTCCAATGTAATCAAATTTACAATGTAAAAAAACGAAGAGTAATTAATTAATTGTGTTGTTTAGTAACATAATTTGAATCAACGCCCCCTAGTAATTAGTTCATTATTATTCAAGGCTGGAATTGGCAACTGAAAGTAGGCTAATAATGATTGTTTGTAGCAATAATTTTGGTGACTGTTAAACTTTCGTCATATGCTTCTACATTGGAAAGTAGCTTTGGAAGTAGATTGTTAGGCAAAAGATTTTAAAAGTTGTTGGCATATAATCAGTACTACTCATAACTATTTTAAAAACTAAAAATTTTTAATCTTTAGCTTATGTTTCCAACTTGATCAGATCATAAAATTCTTCAAGAATCAATCATTGCAACAATACTTGAGTATTATTAATCTTGCAAGAGAAAGGATGGTTTGTGAGAACTGAAGTATTATACAAACGTCACTTTATTTTAGGATTTGAAAGAACGGACATTAATATGTCTATTCAAAACATTATCTAAGTCCTTTTAAAAAAAAACATTAATTATATCTAAGTGAACCACAAAAGAACAAACAGATAATTTCAAGGGAAAAAAACAGAAGAAGAAGAAAAAGGAAAAACAAAAACTGAAAGTAGTACTCATGTATATCTTGTTGCACAGAAGATCATCAGCGTGGCGTTATATATATGTATACATATATACATATAAAGGATCGTAACCATACTTATTACTTAGTGTTCTAGTCTTCCCATATCCTTTAATAGATCCACATATATATGGTCCCCAAAATGCTCACACTTCATACTTTCACTCCCACATCGTTGCTCTAGCTGATGCCTTCTAAGCCCAAGCCAAACACGTGAAAACATTGGACATGTTCGTTCCGATATTCCTGACCTAAACGAGTAGTGTTCAGGAATGATGACTCCATTAATGTTTTTTGAGTAGACATTGGACATGTACGTACCAGTTCCTGATCTAAACCAGTGTTCAGGAATGATGATTCCATTAATGTTTTTAAGTAGAGATATTAATTGTAATGCATTATTTACTTACCATATACAGGTATTAGCTTTTCCAATGAGTGCTTTTTGAAGCTTTTTTCTGTTTTTTCCCTTTTTAATTCGTACTTTAAATAAAGCTTTAGAGTTTAGGTTAATTATCATCAATTTTTTCTTTTGAAGGGATTTAATTATTATCAAGTTGAACACAAGTATTTTATTTTATTCCTGAATTCCTGAAGTTTCATATGGGTGGATATATGTATTTATATATACATATATTTAGTGGCTCGATCAGGTTGGTTTCTTGGCCTTTTAACCATAACAATATATATATATATATATACGGTTTTATCAAATCCAGTTGCACCGCCCAAAATGAGCTGTCTATTTGTTAACAATTAATAAATTAGCTCACTGGAGATCACATTCGCAAGGAAATTTTTTTGGTATTAGTGATGGCAGTACTCTTTATTCTAGTAATCATCCAACTCACCAGGCAATATTAGTTTGTTATATGTACAAAAATTAGAACTTATTTCTACGGTAATTAATCAATTTATATTATCTTACACATGTTTAGAGGGAACATGTAAATTATTTCATATGATAGGCATAGTATTATATTCTATGTGTATTTGTAAGTCAATCTGTAATATCAAAGTTTTAAGTAGCTGTCCGTGTGAGCTGGCCTGTCGGTTTTATCTTTCTCCTTAAGTCAGCAGATTCGATTCTCAATATGTTCAATGTATACTTCCTAAAGATTGTATAATGTGTATTTTAAAACCTTAAACATAAAATATATAGTATTGCTCACTTTATATCTTGGCTCGGAATCATTTCTTCTCCATTCGGACCACATCTATATATATAGTGCACTATATCATGTTAGAGTGCTAAGAGTTTGCTATTGTTGAAATTAGCCATATATATATATATATATATATATATATATATGGTATACGCATATGTCAAACTTAATTTATTAAGGAGATATAAGTTATAGAGATATGGAAGTAGCTGATCGTAAGAGTGGTGGTTCTTGCCTAGATTATGATGGCCGAGCAAAAGAAGTGGAGGACTTTAGCAAAACAAGAGCCGGGGTCAAAGGACTCGTTGACTCCGGCGTAGAAAAGATTCCTAGGTTCTTCATCCTTCCGCCGGAGATCTTAAACAAGGCGCCTATCAAACCTAGTGATGATCAATATTCTCTCCAGGTGCCGGTGGTTGACCTAGGAGGAGGTATAATTGATCATGATCATAGCAAACGCCGTGCCGCGATTGTCAATGAAATACGTGTTGCGGCCGAAACATGGGGATTTTTTCAGATGGTGAATCATGGGGTTCCCAAGAAAGTTATGGAGGATTTGATAACAAGTACTAGAAAGTTTCATGAACTACCTAGGGAGGAGAAGATGGAGTGGTACTCACAAGATGTATCCAAACTAATTAGGTTTTACAGTTATGGATACCTTCACTCGTCTGCCCCGGCCAATTGGAGGGATTCACTGGCCTGCAATTTTCAGGACCGTCCATTAGACCTTGAAGTACTACCTCATGTTTGCAGGTAACTAAGTACTACTTATGTTAGTAAATTGGTGTGATCATCATATTTTTCGACCAATTAATCCTATAAATTTACATGACACACGATAATTTTAACTTTAGGGTTTGGGAGTTTTTGATTCACAAAATAAATAGTGTAATGATTAATTTTGTTGTGTTACCAGTTTAAATTTATTTATTTATTCTTTTGAAGAGAGGAAATAATTGAGTACACGAAGTGCGTGGTGAGGCTAAAGGAGAAGCTATGTGAGCTACTATCGGAGGCTCTAGGGCTTAAAAGTGACTACCTAGGCAAATTGGATTGCATGGAATCAAAGTACTTGCTGTCCCACTATTACCCGGTCTGTCCTGAGCCTGAGCTCACTCTGGGTGTTACCAATCACTCCGATCCATACGTCTTGACCATATTGTTACAAGACAACATTGGTGGTCTCCAAGTCCTCCACCAAAATCAGTGGGTTGATGTTCCCTATCTTGATGGAGCTCTAGTTGCCAACATCGGCGATTTAATGCAGGTACAATCATATACGAATTATAATTATATAACTAGGAACTCATTATATATTATAGTTTCTAGGTGTATGCGCACATATTAATATAATATATATATATATATATATATATATATATATTTGGAGGATGTGTTTATGATCAGTTTACGTGATGATTCATATGCCGTGGAAAACGAAACTAAGAATATTCCTATATTAGTGCAGTGCTATAGAGTTCATCGATTGAAGTTGAGAATTGCGCGTATAACACTAACCAATTTAGAACTTTCACTTTTTGATGGTTATTGGAGAATATTATATATGAACTATGCTATTACAGCTGGTTGATTTAGGGGTTAAGTTGAGTTGTTGAATTTTACCTCTTTCTGACTTGGGCAACATTTATTTAGGTAGTCTAGTAGATTTAGAGGTTGATTCGGGATTTTGAACACACTGTTCGTAGAATCATATCATAATTAAGTGTGTAAATCAGACAGATCAATTAGTCACTTAAATAGAAATTTGACAATACAAAAAAAATTTACTTAGATAAGATACTATATGTAGAAAAAGAAACTATTTCGTTTCACAGTATATACATGTTGCTTGTGGGCATAAGTGAAAATGAATTAAAAAAAAATCATATAACTAGCTAAACAATAAAAAGTGTCCAAACTATGAGTCTGACGCATAAGTAGAATTAAGAAGTTGGTAACCCGTTCTTCGGAGAAACTGAAAAAGTAAAGCTAGCCAATTTAAAAAGTGAATTAAAATGAAAAGTAACATAAAAATTGGATCCCGCCATGACACTCTACTCCAATGTTAGAAATTGGAAATATTGTCTAACACGCCATCTTAGTTTAGCCATTCTGAAAGCAATGATAACCCTTTTTCATTGAAGAATGAGTAAATTAATATCATTTGAACGTTAGGATCACGTTATTAATTCATATTATAATTCTGATTATTCTATATATATTTACTTATATCATGCATAATAATGGAATGGTTTCCTCGTTTATGTGTAGATAATCACGAATGACAGATTCAAGAGCGTGGAGCATAGGGTATTGGCTGGACGGGCTGGGCCTCGAATATCAGCTGCTTGCTTTTTCTATCCCAGCACTGCCAATAATTTCAAGCCCTATGGACCAATAAAGGAGCTTCTCTCTGAGACCAGTCCCCCTCTCTATAGGGAGGTCCACTATAAGGAATACACATCTCTTTATGTGTCAAAGGGACTTGATGGTAGCTCAGCCATTCCGCATTTTAAGCTACAATAATTTCCTCTCTCTCTCTATATATATATAGCTATATTTTCAATTGTGTGGATTGTGAAGCCTTTCAATGAAAAAGAAAAGGTGTGAAGCGCTTCAAACAGTTACTATTAGTAGAGTTTGTAATGCATGTGTTAAGAAGTAATATTATACACGCCAAGTTAAGGCCAACACTATTTCCTCCTCCTACGCCAAAGATGAAGGTGAGAAGAATTGAGTCATTAAACGTGAAAACCCATAAAGATTTAAACTTTAATCCTCAATATAATAATAATGTTTGGTATAAATTTAGAGTCTGTCACGACCCAAGGTTGGAGTTAGTAGGAGAATGAGTATTACCTAAAATAGAAATACAAATTTTTTTTTTTAAAAAAAATGATTCAATTAATTTAAAATTTGTCCCGATGACTCTAACTTTTTAAGCTGACCTTAATAAAATATTTAATTTAAAATAAAATCCCATAGTTATGTCTCACTCATTAAATATAGACAATAAATAAAATAATAGTTTAATAGTTATACTTCACAAATTATCTCACACTCAATTATAGACATAAATAATATAAACTACGTCTAAATCTCACATTCTAGTTCATAAAGTTTATTGAAATCCAAATTCCTACTCAAATCTAAATATTTCACAAATTTCGTAGGAATTTACTAAAATATAAATAAATTAGTTATTCTACAATACTTCGATCTAATTCTTCTGGTCTAAATCATACTGAGTTCCACCTGAGGGGAAGAAAGAGTGAGTTAATGCCTAGTAGAGAAATGATCACAAGTTTTTATACATAAGAAATATACTCACGTTGAAGGTCCTGCATGGTTAATGGTCCATTCAAAATAATTCATAAAATCCACATGGAAATTACAGTCCAATAGTTCAAACATTCTAAACTATTGTAAATCATTCACTAAATCCAGTACATATCTATTCAAGCCAACATATAACTATGTATGCAATCATTATGTCCGAAGTGTTCTAATGGATTACTTGTAAGTTGAGCCACCTATAAAAGTAACCGTAAGTCTAAGCACCCAATATTGGGTATCGTAAGTTCGACGGCCGCGTAAATATGTGAATGCATGCAAATGCTATATGAATAACAGAATATTGATATACACTATTTCCACAAAATTATAAAATCACCATGCAGTATTCTTTAATCAAACATCATTTAGTCCTCAAAACTTAGTTCTCAAAATATTTTAAATTTTCTAAAAATTTCGGCATTATAACAACTATTTTTTATCAAAATCCAAAAATCTAATTTCCAGTAGAAAATAGTTCAAAATAGTATATATGACATGCCAACAAGTGTGACGTGCTTCCCGGACAGTTTATATCTCAAATCAAGTCAAAAACAGATATAAACATAATTTTTATAATTAATTTCACGAAATTTCATGTTTATCAAAAATATGTAAATTTATAAATTAAACTAATTTTAGAATCAAGTAATCGAATCTCTCTCAATCGAGTGTCCAATTAGTATTATGGGGTTATGGAGAAAGTTTGACATCGTTTGGACGATCGGACATCATTTTCATATCTTTAATTCCTTGATTTGAAAATTCAATTTTCAAACAGAGTTTTAAATTATGAAATAGACTTTACCACTAGATTCAGAGCATCCAAAAATATCAGGTTAGATGTATAATTTGTCCAATTTAGAACCAGACACCATAATACACAAATCGAGGCAAATATGAGCAATCTGATTTCATTTTTAGTGCCCATTTCAAAATATAGTCAATATCTATCTTACTTTTCACCATTTTCAATATAGATTCCAAAAATGATATTAGTTTCACAATCTAATGGTCTGATCAAAAGTCAACTCTAAAATTATTTACATATAAAATTGTCTAACGAACGGAGCAAAACTGAGATACGAGACACCTACCACGAGATTGTCCTTAAAGAGATGAGTTCACGGTGGCTGTTTCGCAGTGAATGACAGTTAGAATCAATGACGACAAGCAAAGTTATCCGTGACAATTTTTTTGCATTTTTCTAGTGACTAAGAGCTCTAGCAAGGCTGGTTCCGGTGGTGGCCTGATTGTCCATCAATGGCACATCGATTTCAGATGGCAGTGGGCTTCAACGACTGTGGAATAGGATCCTACGGTGGCTGGCTGTGGTTGATCGTCGTGGGGGTCTCGAGGGAGAAGAGAGAAGAATAGGGGGATTTAAGGGCAATTAATGAAACTATAATGCCATGTGAAGATTTCTGAGAGATTAGACACTGTTTTGTTTATTTACATTTTAACCCAGTTTTTGAAATTTCTTCACATTTTTTCCCTTAAATAATTACATTTCTGCCCCACTTTTTAAACTTTCTTTATAAATTTGCCCAAATGAACCTAGATTCGATTTCGTCCAAGTGCATCCAATGATTTCATTTTTTTTTTGAAAAAAATTTGGTCAAAAGACCACAATACCCTTGCATAAGTTAAGGGGTTTTACATCCTTTCCTCCTTAAAAGAATTTCGTCCCGAAATTCAAGTACAAGGCATAAATTCAAAGCACAACCTCCAGCTGAAAATTAAATAAGTGGGGGTATTTTTCATACATCTCTGTCTCGAGTTCCCAAGTGGCTTCTTCTTCCTTGTAATGATTCCAAAGAACTTTGACAAGTGGAATTTCTCTATTGCGAAATACTTTGAGTTCTCTCCCTATTATTTGAATTGGTTACTCTTCATAAGTGACATCCTCATGAATTGGTATCTCTACGTACTGAATTATATGAGATGGGTCAGAAACATATTTCCTCAGTATTGAGACATGAAAAATATTGTGCATGTGACCCAATTGTGCCAGTAAGTCCAATCGATATGCTACTAGCCCATTTCTTACAATAATCACAAATGGCCCAATATATCTTGGAGCTAACTCTTTTTTAACTCCAAATCTAGTGACTCCGCGCCTTGGTATAACCTTTAGATATACTTGATCACCAATGCCAAACTCTACTTACCGTCTCAAAAGATCCGCATAGCTTTTTTGATGACTTTGAACAATCTTAAGTCTTTCTCTTATTATGTTGACATTTTTATTAGTCTCTTGTATCAATTATGACCCAAAAGTAACTCACTCCTCGGTGTCAGTCTAACACAAGGGTGATCTGCATGGTCTTTTATATAATACCTAATATAGAGCCATATCCAAACTGGTTTAGTAGTTGTTGTTGTATGCAAATTCTACTAAGGACAAGTAATTATCCCAGTTTCCACCAAAGTCTAATATACATGAGTAAAGCATATACTCTAGAATCTAAATTATTCTCACAAATTAGCTATCTGTCTGTAAGTGATGAGCTTTATTGAGATTTAATTCTGTTTTCAAAGCTTTCTGTAAAGCTCTCCAGAATTTGGATGTAAATCTTAGATCTCTATCAGAAACTATGCTGGAAGGCACTCTATGAAAATGAACAATATGATCCACATAAAATCGACTGAGTTTGTTGAGAGAAAATTTAATCTGAATCAATATAAAGTGGGCAGTTTTAGCCATTCGATCAACAATTACCCATACTGCATCATTTTTTCTTTGAGTCCTAGGCAATCCCGTTACAAAATCCCTAGTAATTTTATCTTATTTCCATTCTATTATAGGCAATGGTTGAAATAACCTAACTAGTCTTTGGTGTTCAGCTTTAACTTATTGACAGGTCATACATTTGGCCAGAGAAGTAGCTACGTCCCATTTCATGCCCTTCCACTAATACTGCCTCTTTAAATCATGGTATATCTTAGTACTACCAGGATGTATTGCAAACTTGGATTTGTGAGCTTCAGTCAAAATAGTCTCTCGAAGGTGTGGATCATTAGCTACAACTAACTTTCCATTGAAGAGAACAAATCCTTTTCTATTAGTGTTTTAACCGTCTAGTTGTTTACCATTCTAGAGATGTTTCCAGATTTTTCTTAGTTCTTGATCTTGCCATTGACTTTATTGAACTATCTAAAGAAGTGAAGGAGTAGTTACTACATTGCTAACATAAGCAACGCTACTTCTCTGGAAGTACTCCAAATTATAATCACTAATAGTGACTAAATTTTTCCACTCTTCAAGTATCAAAGAAGTAAGCATACCATGAGATTTATGACTTAAGGCATTTGCTACTACATTTTCCTTTCCAGGATGTATTGAAGATAGAAATCGTAATCTTCTATATACTCAATCTATCTCCTTTATATCAAATTCACGTCATGTTGATTGAAAAGGTATTTTAAACTCTTATGATCGGAGTAAATATCAAATTTAACACCTTATAAATAACATCTCCAGATCTTGAGAGCAAAGATCATAGCTGCCAATTCTAGATTATGAGCGGGATAGTTATTCTCATGTGGTTTTAACTAGCGAGAAGCATGAGTTATAACTCTACCATTCTGCATTAAAATACATCCCAATCCTGAACCAAAAGCATCTATGTACACATATAAATTCACTACTATTAGGAACAATTAGAATAGGTAGAGTTGTCATTTTCTTTTTCAATTTCATGAATGTTGTCTTACACTCGTCATTCCAAGCAAACTTGACATCTTTCATAGTTAACTTGGTTAAAGGCAATGCAATACTCGAGAAGTTCTCCACAAAACAACGATAATAACCAGCTAAACTAAGGAAACTTTACATTGCAGTAACATTTCTCAGTCTTTCCTATCCTAGAATGAACTCTATCTTGGACGAGTCAATTGAGATACCATCTTGAGAAATCATATACTTCAAAAATTTGACTTCTGTCATCTATAAGTCATATTTCAATCTCTTGGTATATAACTGATGATCTCTCAAAGTTTGAAGCATAATCCTTAAATGTTCAGCATGTTCTTCCCAAGTCTTAGAATAAATAAGTATATCGTCAATGAACGCAACCATAAATCTGTCTAAATAAGGCCTGAAGATCCTATTCATAAGATCTATGAACGCTGCATGTATATTCGTCAATCCGAAATGCATAACCAAAAACTCAAAATGACCATATCGAGTCTTGAATGTAGTTTTTAGTATGTCTTCTCTACGAATCTTTAATTGGTGGTACTTAGATCTCAAGTCTATCTTTGAAAAGAATTTAAATCTACCAAGTTAGTTAAACAACTTGTCAATACTTGGCAAAGGATATTTATTATTTATTATAAGTTGGTTTAGCTTTCTGTAGTCCACACAAAATCTAAGTATACTATCAGCTTTCTTGGTAAAGAGAACTAGAGCACCCTAAGGTGAGGTACTACTCTTGATGTTACTCTTTTGATAATAGGTCATCTAGGTGTTCTCTTAATTCAGTCATCTTTGCAGGAACCATTCGATAAGCAGGAATAACGATTGGTTGAGCTCTAGAAACTAAGATAATATAGAATTCAATTTCTCTGTCAGGTGGTAATCCAAGTAAATCGTTTGGAAAAACATCTGAAAACTCACTAACTACTGATATCTACAGATATTGATATGCAATTCCTATCTCATCATCAATGGTAAATATGCTTCTATAACATTCCAGTTTCTTTCTTCCTCTAATACATGCTCTCAGAAGAGGATTAGGTCTTATTAGATTCATTCGAGCTTGATACATAATTGAATACCCATCTTTAGAATGCATAGCCATCTTCCTTTTATGATAATCCACTATAGCTTGTTATTTGGACAACTAGTCTATATCTAGAATTACATCAAATTGATTTATAAGTATCACAATCAAATTAGCTAATAACTTACAACCATCAACGACGATAGAACAAGAGTTGCATATAGTAGAGATACCATATACATTTTCCAAAGGAGTATCAAAATTTAAAACAGGATCAAAAGTTTCAGATTTCAAACCTAACATGCTAGCAAACAACATAGATATGAAATAATGCGATGCACTGGTATCAATACCATCAACCACTTTAGATCCAGCTTGATCATATCCCTCTATCTCGGTGAATGCATAAGCTTGAGCTTTTCCCTTTCCTTTGTTTCCTCTGCCTTTGCCTAGATAACTACTGCTAGATGCAGGAGTACTATTGTAGAACTATCCATAACCTCCTTGTGTTCCAGAAGCGTGAGGGGTCTTGTGCCCTGTGGTGAAAGTAGAGCTTTAAGGACGATATTGTTGTTGAATAGAAGAGTTGAAAGTCAAAGCTGAGCTCTAGAAATATGCAGGACTAGTTTCCTGACTAAGGTAGGGTGTCGAAGCTACTTGAATTCCTTATGGCCCTTTAGTAGTCAGTGGAGGAGTCTGCAAAAGTTGGGGCAATTTCTTCTAAAATGGCTCTATTTACCACAGTTATGGCATGAATACAGAGTAAAACGTCCATTGCCTGATGAAATAAAATTGCCACTACTATTGAGAAATTAAGGTTTCAATCTTACTTACTCTTATTTTGAAGATGACAAATATTTGATTTAATATTAATGATTTAACTTAAGTAGTTAGTGAAATAGCTTTAAAAGTTCTAACTTAAGTTAATCAAGGAATTAAGCTTGAGGAGGATTTATATGAGCCTATTAGAATCAAGCTTGAAGATGGATAATTAAGATAAAAAAACCGTGTCTAGATAGAGTATATTTCATATTTAGTCTTGTATTTGATTTAGTTTATTGCACATAGATTCTCTTTGCATTGGTTCATACTTTTAAAAGAGTTTTCAAACTATCTTAAGTTTAAAATGGTTATTTTATTATAGAAGTTTGAAAATAGAAAATAATGTTTCTGATTGTGCAAACTATTCTTCAAAATATGATTTCTTAAGTTTAAATAAGTTACAAATATATTTGAAATAGGCAAAAAGATGATCTTCTATTTGTAAACAAGAATGTGTTTTAGGATGAACACTTTCTAAATTATTGTTAAATATCTTTGTGAAACTAAAAAAAATTTGTAATAGCCAAAATATTATTTTCAAATTGATTTTTAATGTTTTTAAAGTATTTAAAACAAGTTTAGAAATCAATTTTTAAAAAACGCTAAAAGCTGTCAAAATCTCAAAAATGCCAAAATCTTGTCAGAATTTGAAAAACGACCAAAAATAGGTTTGGTCGACTATTAATGATTTTGGTCAACAAAATTTAGTCGATTACTTTTCAGGCTAGTGGCTAGAAATGACTGTTGGAGCTGAACTGACGTGTCAAACTCTAATAGGTATATTTTTGGTCGACTGATTTTGATTTTGGTCGACCAAATATTTGGCAAAAAGCTAATAACGACTATAAACGACTAGTTTTCTTAGATATCAATATATAGAGCCTCTTTGCTCAACAACAAGAAATGTGGAACTACATGCACTTTGGACGAGACCCATCTCTTTCTTAGAGACTTTTTCTACTCCTTGCTAGTCTACTCTTTTATATCCTTATGTTTTTGTTTTAAGTTTTGTCTTCAAGTTGTTATGACTATATTGTTATTTTGAATGGTTTGTCGCCTTATGGATGTTATATCGGTCAAGCCCATGATCTTAATCCAATAGTGGAAAGTTCAAAGCAAGTTGCTTATAGCTAGGGATATAGGCAAACCGTCATATTTGTCGAACATCGTAAAAACTAAGTTTGCATTTTTTTTATCCCTATAAATTTACTTTAATGCAAACTATTTGATTATGTATTTGATCTTTATTATGCTTAATTGACTTGGTATTATTATTATATATTTGGTATTATTGTTTATTTAGCCTCAAAATTTCAAAATAGTGGTCTATGATTTATATAGTTGAAAAGTTTCTTAAAAAGTTTTGAAACCCAATTCACCCCCTTTTAGATAGTCAATCTTGATCTAATAATTAGTATCAGAGCTTAGTTCTTAAATTTAAAAGACCTAACCATCTTGAGATGACAAACCCAAACAATTTTCAAAACTTTTCATATAAGCGGTATTCAACTACTAGACCACCAATTTTTTAATGGAACCGATTTTAATAATTGGAAAAATAGGATGCTTGCATATTTACAATCTTTAGATTTTGATTTATGGCATATTTTTACCAAAGGTCCATTTTTTTAAGAAAAAGGTTGATAATAAATTTGTTGATAAAGAAATTGATGAATATGATGTAAATTATAAAATTGTTTTTTCAAAAAATGGTAGAGCTATGCATATTTTGATTTGTGGCATGGATAAAGATATATTCAATAATGTTGAAAAAGTCACAAATGCTCATGAAATATGGAATATGCTTGAAGTTTCATATTAAGGCACAAATTCTATGAAAGAGACGAAAATAAATATTCTTACTACCAATATGAATTATTCAAGATGCATGAGGATGAGACTATTGCTCAAATGTTACTAGAATTACTATTATTATCAACTCTCTTAATACTCTTGGACAATCATTCTCTAACATAGATTTGGTGAACAAAATGGTTAGGAGTCTTTCTAGAGCAGAAGCAAAGTGGTGGCAATTCAAGAAGCAAAGGTTCTCACCAAGTTTTCTCTAGAAGAACTCATAGGCTCACTCATGACACATGAGGTTTTGATGAAAGAAAGCAGTGAAGAAGTTAAAGGTGACAATGTGTGTTTCATGGCAATTGAAGAAGAGGTAAAATCACTTGGCCCCAATGATGAGTTTCTTGATGATGGTGATACTAGTAGTGACTTTAGTGAAAATGATAGTGACTATGACTTATCTTATGAGAGTTTGTTGAATGATTTCAATGATTTATACAAAAACTATGAAAAACTCATTTTCAAGAACAATGCTCTCAAAAAGGAAATTATTAGTTTGTCAAAAATAGTTGAAGAGTTTACAAAAGAAAATGAAGTAAAATTATCTTGTAGGAATTATGATTTTTTGACAAAAGAAAATACTTCCTTAAATGACAAGATTTTTTCCTTGACTAAGATTGTCTATAAATTTACAAATCGAAAGAAAAATTTTGATATGATGCTTGGTGGGGAAAAATGTGTTTTTAATAAATGAGGTATTAGGTATAAATCTTCCATAAAACATAAATACCTCAAAAATTATTTTCTAAAAGCTAGTACAAGTAACACAAAGTATGCTTGCACTTACTATGATCAATATGGACACACCAGCCTTTCATGCTTAGTGAAGAAAAATACTTATTTTGGTAGAAAACTAGCTTGGGTATCAAAAGAATCTAAGACTAACCCCCAAGGACCTAAAGTTATATGGGTACCAAAAATCCAAATGTGAATCTTTATTATAGAAAGAAACAAGAAAGTAATTACTCTAAGTACTTGACTATTAAATTCGCTAGGCTTTGAATTTTTATAAAGAATGCAAAAAACAAGATTATTGGTATAAGTAATATTGGTAATAACTCTTTACCTATCTTTGAGAATGTCTTGCTAGAAATCTAATATACTTAATTTTTGTCAACTATGTTACTAGAATTATTGAGTATTTGTTTTTACTTTTTAATTGTTCAATTTGAAATTTTGAACAAATGAGATTATATCTTTTGATCAAAATAAAACTATTTTTATCATTGTTAAAATATTTTCAAGTCAAGATAATTTTTTTTGCTTTAAAAGAAAATGTTTATTTATGATGACATTTAAATCTTGGACATGCTAATATGGTTATAATTTCAAATCTTTACTAAAAGAATCTTGTTTACCTAGTCTAACTTTTGGAAATTATAAAATTTTTAAAGCATATTACTTTGGAAAGTAAATCAATTTTTTATACTCTTTAGGTACTTGATTTTTTTTTTAAACGGACTTTATATGATTTTCTTTATTAGTTTTGAAATGGCTATGTTGAATATAAATGTTTAACTAAAATATTTTTAGGCCAAGGTTATCAATACTATTTGTAATGTTTTAAACTAGGTGTTGATTAAACTTATTTTGAATAAAATACCATCATGAATTTTGAAATAATCAAAACCCCAATATTAGTTATTTTAGAGTCTTTGTATGCAAATGTTGGTGTTAGCTGGAATAAATTTCCAGAAAATATTTTCACAAAATCATTTTCAAGAATACCATAGTTTTGTAAAATCAAGAAATACAGTGGAATTGGTCGTTTAAAATTTTTCTTTTACAAAATGTTTCGGATCGTGATCTAACATAAATTAACTCTTGATCTAGACAAGGACAATACTCGGATTTGCTCCATAATCTTTTCATCTTCCCGTCTATTCTCGAAAGCTATTTGATTGATCCAGTGGGTGGTCACCTTCTTGATTCATAACAAAGAGATCCGCAAATGAACAAGAAGACAATCTCCTTGAACCGATTTCTCTGGGATGGCCGAAACACCAAGGACAGTGAATCCCTAGTGGTGGCTGATTTTCTCTGCTCCCTCTCTCTCTATTATGCATGTGACACTATCTTCCTATGAGAGTGTTTCACGTGTAACACTTATATATATGCTAGAGAACTTTTCTCTTAACTATAGAGAGATTTGTAAACCTAAATGGACTTATTGGGCTTGTTGGGCTTAACTGATCATCAAATAACTATTGGGATTTAACTTGAGCTAGATAGGGGAGCAGATAGATCCATAAAGCCCAAGCTCTTATAGACTATATACCTAATATCATAATTAACTCTTAATTATGATTGGGCCTTGTCCATTAATATTGGGGCACACCATTATAGGCCAAATATTGAACTATTGGACTAAATGTCATTTATTTTTCTGTGAAGCTTATTAACAATTAATTAGCTTGATCCATTTAGCATATACTATACCTATAGACATACCCCAATGTAATGCCGTACTAGTTGGGTGAAATTACCGTATTACCCCTCTAGTACATATTTACCTTTGAGTTGTTATTTTTCATCTAATTGATAATAGTTGACTATGGTGTTTGTGTCTGATTATACCAACACAGTCAAATTCACATAGTGAATATCGGGGCCCTGGTTTATATTATCCAAGTACTTGAAAAAAACTCAAAGTAATATCATATGCATGGTGTCCATTATGAAAAACGTTCTACATATTTCATATACCTTATCTTCCAAGATACCGGAGTTCGAACCATAAATCGGAACTAGTCTTTTAGTAACTCAAAAAGATAAAACACATGAAAGTAAGTTCATTAATTACTAGGATTAAGGTTTTTTACAATAGTGCTAGATTAGTAAAATTAGAAATTTGAGTTACGGCACTTAACCTCAAATTCTAATTAACTAGGTTCTGCTCGATGCTGTTATAACTTTCTTATAATATACTAGTGTTTCTATCCGAATACTCACTTCGATAATTAGAGACTTCATTAATTAAATAGATAACACTACATTCTATGGCATAATAAAGTATTCCATCTTCAATATGCAGAATGCGAACAATTTAATTTAGACATAATAAAATAAAGAATAAAATGTCTCCCACATATGAACTCATCATACGAATAATTCTTTATTACTCATTTCATGCCTTGGAATCTTTTAGATGTTTGCATAAGATAAACATCCACATCACATGTATATCAATGAGACATAAATGAAATAAAAATTCATAACATAGAATTTATTAATAACAAATAGATACTAAATAATCCAATAAATATTGTTTATAATGTCAATAAACTGCTTTATAGGACATTATTCCAATAGCAAATACATTGTTCTTTTTAAAAACTAAAGACAACTTGAAAATATTGATTCAAAATCTAATGTTAGAATTTTTCTCGGTTACTCTACTACTCGTAATAAATAAAGGGAGTTTCTCAATGAAAAAAATTGAGTAGTAGATGAAACTATGTATGTAATATTTGATGAGACTAACGACTCCTCTAAAAAGAAAAGCATAGATGATATCGTTGTAGGTATGGTATATGATTAGAGCTTAAAGACAAATCAAAGATGATGATTAATTCCAACCTCAATACAAAGAAGATGAAGAGCTTTTGGAATGATGGTATAGATAATTTTATTTGAGTTTTTTATGAGTCTAATTGATATGTAAATTTCTTGTATAATGCATATTGCTTAAACTCTTAATTTTATAAATGTTTAATATCTATTCATAATATATCCCGTATACCGTAATTAAATTTCTATTTAGGGATATATTTTATACATATATGAGTGTTGATTTAAGTATCTAAAATGTCATCTTTTTAATTTAATGATTATATTTGCAACTTTGTCATTTTGAATATTTGTGCATGATTTTTTTATCCTATGATATTTATGAGAACAAATTTTTGATGAATATCACATATATGGTTCTTATTAGCTTTCAAGACTTGGATTAACATTCTTTGAGTTTCAATAATATTTTAACTTATGAGTTAAGGATTTATGATCTAATGAATTTTTATCTTGAATGTATGCTTGATCTTTATTTAGCGTTGAGACATCTCTTATATGAATGATCTTTACCTACTTTGGTTATTTATCTTTTGATCATGATTATATATTGAGGGAGAACATAATTATGATTTTCTTGTGCTAAATTAATCATATATTTTTTGAATACATCATTTTTGATATCTTTCTATAGTTTGATGAAAAAGAAGAAAAAATATTATTTCACTATCGTACTTTAATATTTTTGATTTTTCCTTTATACTTTACGATTGATTATACTTGGAGAAATACGTTTTCAACAAGTAAAAATTATGCTAGAACTTTCATGATGTTCAATAAAATTATTTTCATTTTGTACTAGAGCTCTCATGATCTTGATTTCATGCAACTTCCTTATTTTGAATATGCTAACATATAGTTGTTATACTTATTTTTTCATATAGGAAGTTTTGCTAAAAACTAAAAAGAATGCTCTTGTATTTACTTTGTTATCATATTGTTATTCAATCTATTGTTTGATAATTGTTATTCTTATTTTGAAGATTGTTCAATTCTTGATTCCTCCATATCTCTTTATTTCCTAATTTGTCATTGTATGTTTTGGAGAAAATTATCTGTGTATTTGTCTTCTATATACTTTTGTCATGATTTCAAATAGAGAAGAGTAATATCGTGAATTAATATGGGGATAATCTTATTTTAAAGAAATAGATTAGTTTCTATAAGATATCTAGTTTGAAAATTGTTTCTATCTTTTTAATGATGTCAAAAGGAGGAGAAAGATGATGATTTATGAATTTGAGGAGAAAAAGATTTATTTATGAGTATGCATATTTTGAGGGGGAGAAATTTTCTTAGCATATATTCATTTTACATTTTTTCATAATATACTTATGATACTTAATTGAGTTAAAAAGGGAGGGCAAGTCTTTTTACTTTCTCAAGCATATTTTGAGATAAAGCTTAAAATATAGTAAGGATTAAGATAAACTTATCAAATTTCATATTTTTATATCTTTATTACATATAATCTTTTATCTCATAAATCAATATTTGTCACCATCAAAAAGGGGGAAATTGTTGAGAAATTAAGGCTTTAATCTTTCTTACTCTTATTTTGAAGATAATAAATATTTAATTTAATACTAATGATTTAACTTGAGTGGGTAGTGAAATAGCTTTAAAAGTTCTTACTCAAGTTAATCAAGGAATCAAGATTGAAGATGGATGCATATAGACTTATTAGAATTAAGTTTGAAGATGAATAATCAAGATACAAGACTATGTCTAGATAGGATATATTTTATATTTAGTCTTGTATTTGATTTAGTTCATTGCACATAGATTTTCTTTGTATTAGCTTATACTTTCAAAATAGTTTTCAAACTATCTTACGCTTAAAATAGTTATTTTACTATAGAGGTTTGAAAATAGAAAATAATATTTTTGATTAGACAAAATATTCTTCAAAACATGATTCTTAAGTTTAAATAGTTACAAATATATTTGAAATCATAATTATTTGAAATAAGCTAAAAGAAGATTTTCTATTTGTAAATAAGAATGTGTTTTAGGATGAATACTTTCGAAATTCTTATTAAATACCATTGTGAAACTAAAACAAGTTTACAATAGCCAAAATATTATTTTCAAATTGATTTATAAGGTTTTTAAAGTGTTTAAAACAAATTTAGAAGTCAATTTTAGAAAAACAACAAAAACTGTCAAAATCTTAAACATGCCAAAATTCTGTCAGAATTTGAAAAACGACCGAAAATGGGTTTAGTTGATCAAAATCATATTTTGGTCAACCAACAATAATTTTGGTCAACCACAGTTGGTCGACCACTTTTCAGACCAGTGGTTAGAATTGACCGTTGGAGTTGAACTGACGTGTCAAACTCTAACATTTATATTTTTGGTTGACCAGCTTTAATTTTGGTCAACCAAACATTTGGTAGAAAGCTAATAACGGTTATAAATGGCTAGTTTTCTTAGATATCAAATTATTGAGCCTTATTTGAAGGAATTCAACACTTGAGCATGAATCTAAATTGATATTCATCTACTCTCAAGATGTCTTAGCCTATTTTTATATTAATTATACTTTCAAATTATATTGAGCTAATCTTAGATCATCTATTGTGTATTGTTATGAATCTTCTAAGTCAAAATTGTTTTTAATACTTTTGAGAGGAGAGTTCTTGAGTATATTTACTCTTATTTATTAAAAAACCATTGAGAGTGAAGTGAGATTGGCACCAGATTTATAAACAACCCGTGAGTTGGTGAAGTTGTCATCGGAGTTATAAACAACCCGTGAGTTGGTGAGATTGGTACCATTGTCTATCAAATCCGTGTAGGGGAAGTTGTCATTGGAGTCAAAACGATCCAAAATTAGGCGTGATAGAGCTGGAGTCAAGACTATTATAAAGACTAGAGTATGCTTAAGAATAATTCACTCTATTTATACAAAGGTCAGTCAAGCCCATAATTTTGGTCTGATAGTAGAAAACTCAAAGCAAGTTACTGAGGGTTAAGGGCGTTAGGCAAACTGTCGTGTTTGTTGAATCTCATAAAAACTGAGCTTGCATTTTCTCTATCCATACATTTTTTACTTTAATGCAAACTATTTGATTATGTGTTTGATATTAATTGTGCTTAATTGACTTGATATTATTGTTTATTTAGCCTCAAAGTTTCAAAATAGTGATTTATGGTTTTACATAGTTGAAACGTTTCTTAAAAAGTTTTAAAACCTAATTCATCTCTTCTTGGGCTAACAACTACATCCACTGCTCTATGAACTCTGTCCTTGCCATCAACCTTTTTTCATTTTTCGGTCAGTATTTTTTCCTTTATATCCAATAGTAGTTCCTCTATCACTAATCAGTGTAGTCTTAATTCTCTAAGTCGTACCATTAGCCTCAATAAGGGTAGTAATAGGAAATGGTTCAAGTCTGGTGTAAATCTTTATCCTCAAATTTATCCTGAAATGAACCACTTGAAGTCCCAAATGGCTTCCTAGTGTGTGGGCATATTGGGAGAGTTCCAAAAACCTCACATAGTATTCATTAACAGTCATACTACCTCGATGTAGATTATTGTACTGTTTCAGCATCTCATTCACATAGTCGTCATTGGCATATTGTCTTCTGAACAGTTCATCAAACTATTCCTAAGTCATAGTAGTAGTGTCATAAGTCAACTTAATAGTATTCTACCAATAATCAGCAGCATCTTAGAGCAAGTACATTGTAAAGCCCACTCTAAATTGTACTAGTACTGCCAAAGTATTAAATTTCTTTTGAATTTCCCTAAGTTATCTCAATGCAGCTAAGAGATCGTGTTTCTCATAAAAGTTCAGTGGCTTTACCTTACAAAAATCCATGTAGCTTTTAGATCGGTCATTTTCAATAGTTGGCCTTGTTGTAAGACCAAGTATCCTCTACATAGCTTGTAGGAGAGCACCAACAAGATCAAAAGCAGGAGGATTGTTGTGGAGGAGCATCCTATTCTCTCTTAGGTTGAGGCATTCTTCTTCTTGGAGGCATTTTCTTGATCTGTATTCCATTATGTCTAACGTATTAGTAAGATAATGACAATGCATGACTTATATAAAGAAATGTCCAGTCTACCTCAATGAGTGACACACTCCGAATGTTTTAAATTGAAACTGTGCTCTAATTCCAAATTGTTCTATCACGACCCGAGATCGGGGTCAGTGGTTGAATTGGTATTACTTAAAATAGAAACATGAAACAAAAAAATATTTTTAAAAATGACTTAATTAATTTAAAAATTGCCCCAAAGACTCTAACTTTTTACACTAGTCTCAATAAAATATTTAATTTAAAATAAAATCTCATAGTTATGCGTCATTTATTAAACATAGACAGTAAATAAAATAGTTATTTAATAATCATGCTTCATAAATTATCTCACACTCAAATATAGACATAAGTAATACAAATCATGTCTACATCTCACACTGTAGTCTATAAAGTTTATTGAAATCTAAATTCTTATTCAAATCTAAATATTTCACAAGTCTCGTAAGAATTTACTAAAATATAAATAAACTAGTTATTTTGCAATGTCTCGATCTAATTCTCCTAGTCCAAATCACACTGAGAGCTTCCTGAGGGGAACAAAGGGGTAAGCTAATGCCCAGTAGGGAAATGATTACAAATTTTTATACATAAAAAATATACTCACGTTGAAGGTCATGTATAGTTAATGGTCCATTCAAAATAATTCATAAAATTCAAGTAGAAATCACAGTCCGATAGTTCAAACATTCTAAACTATTATAAATCATTCACTAAATCCAGTATATATCTATTCAAGCCAACATATAACTATATTTGCAATCATTATGTCCGAAGTATTCTAATAGATTACTTGTAAGTCCGAGCTACCTATAAAAGCAACCATAAGTCTAAGCACCCAATATTGGGTATAGTAAGTCTGACGGCCACGTAAATATATAAATGCATGTAAATGTTATATGAATGACAGAATAGTTATATGCACTATTTCCACAAAATTATAAAATTAACCATGCAGTGTTCTGTAATTAAATTTTATTTAGTCCTCAAAACTGAGTTCTCAAAACATTTTAGATTTTCTAAAAACTTCGGCATTATAACAACCTTTTTTTTTTCTTTTATCAAAACTCAAAAATTCAATTTCCTATAGAAAACAATTCAAAACAGTATATATGACACACACCAACCAATGTAACTGCATCCAGTTTATATCTCAAATCAAGTTAAAAACAGATATAAACACAATTTTTATAATTAATTTCACTAAGTTCCACATTTATAAAAATATATAAATTTATAAACTAAACTAATTTTAGAATCAAATAATCGAGTCTCTACCTCAATCGAATGTCCAATTAGTGTTACGGGACTATAGAGAAAGTTTAGCGTCATTTGGAAGGTGGGTCGAGCATGTTTTCATATCTTTAATCCCATGGTTTGAAAATTCAATTTTCAAACGGAGCTTCAAATCATGAAACGGACTTCACCACTTAATTCAAAGTACCTAAAAACACTAGGTTAAACATATAATTTGTCCAATTTAAAACCAGGCCCCACAACATGCAAATCTGAGCCGTCCGATTGTGATTTTTGTACCCGTTTCAAAACATAGTCAATATATATCACCATTTTCAATGTAGATTCCAAAAATGATATTAGTTTCACATTCTAACAGCCCGATCAAAAAATCAACTGTAAAACTATTTACACATAAAAGTGTCTAGTAGGTTAAAATCAAACAGAGCAAAATTAAGATACGAGACACTTACTATAAGATTGCTCGTGAGGAGACAAGTTTACGGCAATCAGTTTTATAGTGAACGGCGGTCGGAATCAATGCTGGCGAACAAAGATGTCCGTGATAGTTTTTTTTTTTTTTTTTTTTTTTTGCATTTTTCTGGTGACTAAGAGCTCTAGTAAGGTTGGTTCCAATGGCGGCCTGATTATTTGGTAATGGCGCATCGATTCCAAATGGTGGCGGGCTTCAATGGTAGTGGGACGTGCTCCTACGATGGCTGGTCATGGCTGGTCATTGCGGAGGTCTCGAGGGAGAAGAGAGAAGAATAGGGGGATTTAAGGGCAGTTGATGAACCTATAGTGCCATATATCGAATTCTGAGAGATTGGGCATTATTTCACTTATTTACATTTTGACCCAATTTTTGAAATTTCTTAACATTTTTGCCCTTAAATAATTATATTTCCGCCCCACTTTTTAAACTTTCTTTACAAATTTTCCCAAATGAACCTAGAGCCGATTCCGTCCAAATTCATCTAATAATTCGATTTTTTTTTTTCTGAAAAAAATGATCAAAAGACCATAATATCCTTGCAAAATTTATGAATTTAATGGTGCCATCCTAAATTTCATGGTTAATATTTTTTTTTTTTGGAAAAGATAAGAAAAAAAGGAAATAATTTCGATATAATAAGGTGAGCTGTCATAATTTAGTCGACCCATAAGCACACTTAACAATGTGTAAGAAATTGATAACAGAAAAAGTACGAGAGTTGATATTTCCATTTTCCATATCATTATCTAAAATTTCATTCTACTAGTTAGAATAATAAACAACAAATTATCAGACGAGTTGGTATAAAAATTGATATTAAGAAAGAAATTTTTGACATTTATTTAATTACAGAGTCATTTATTTGGAGGTCTCAGGCCAAAAGACTTTAAATCTAATCAATGACTACTCTACGATGGTCTCGTCTCAACTCTTAAGCCCCTATTCATATTGAAGAAATCGTGTCACGACTTTGAAATCTAAAATTATAAATTTTAGTATTTTAAGTGAAAATATAATTAAATATTAATTTTATGAAATTCAGGAAAAATCAAGTATTAAAGAATTTTATTTTAGTTCTCAAATCATTACAAATTTCTATACCATTAAAACTCTTATTAGTTTTAATTACTTAAGAAAATTTCTAATTGATAAACATATTAATAAATCACAAATTTTAGTAACTTAAGTTCAACTGAAATTTTTAGTCCAATGTCCAAAATATATTATATAAAATCACTTGTAGTTTCAAATACTCAAATTAGTAACAAAATTATTCTCATACATCCATTTTGTAAATATATAAGTCTTGGCTAAATAATTGAACAAGGAAAGAAAATTTAACAGAGAATAGCTACTTAACAAGGAATATGATTAGGACCACAAGTACAAGCTATACAGCTTGTCTAATTATTAGGACGACTACCTCAAATAGACAAATACCTTAAAGTGAAAGAAGTAAGGAGGGTGAACATTCACATGTTCAGTAGAAATTCAATTACCTTTTCAAATTGATGCAATTTTTCCAAATCTGTATGGTTAATATACTTTCTAAATCGCTTTGTAAAACTAATACTACATGATTATATATATCATACTTCAGCCAATGTATATGAGTGAGTTGTCATCCTCTTATCATGGCCTTATAATACCCCTTACGAAAGATATCTAGCATCTTGATACTACTTGGAAGTGTGTCAGCTAAAAACCTACGAAGCATTTTAGGTCTTTCACCTAGTATTGGAGTAACTCGTCAGCGATCTAAACCAGTGGGAGACAATACTTTCATGGGGTCTAGCACCGTCTACAATGCGCACGTGGCAGCGGGACCACCGGAGTGCAACTCGTCGGCAGCCAGGCAAGGAAGAGTGGTGTACTTGCGGCAGTCGTTGGCAGAGCCTCAGCATTTGAAGATTTTCTCAAAATCTTAGGAGTTTCGGGGGGAAAAGAAAGAGAATTTCGGGGTAAATATCAATAAAGTGGGACATGTAGCTGCTCACAATTGATTGGGTATTGTTTTATTATTTGCATTTTGCTCTAAATTTTTTAAAAAATTCTTTCATTTACATCTTTAAATATTTACACATTAGCCCCTATTTTAAAATTTCTTTTACACTTATATCCCAATAAACCTAGACTTGCTTGTGTCTTCGTTCATTCTAGATATTTTTGTTAAATATTCGAAAATTTGTAATTACCAAAATACTTTTGGCTTAAAAATTACTTCTTTACCCTTTTAAAAATTCAGTTATTACAAAACAGATAATATATAATTGAGTTATTTCTCGTATAAATTCAGTATCCGCATTAATGATTTTGGATTTCGACATTTCCTAGGAAGACAAAGCCGGGAAAAAAGGAGTAATCGACTGGATAATGGTTATGTTTTAGGCATCATCGTCATAGTTAAGGAAAACTACTAAAATCTTCCAACATGCGTGTACGAGCCTCTATAACAAAAAGCAAAATGCTTGTTCGAGACAAGATCAATGCCATTCTGGGGCCCTTTCTTTCGTTAATCGAAAATACTAAATAGTATAGGTCCACCAACATGATTAATTCTACATTATAACTATGTATTAATTTGAGTCTTCGTAATGTAATACAATCTAATTCAATACATCATGATACCATACCAAATATAACATAAAGTAAAACAACGACTTAGTATTCCAGAGATCTGTCTCGGATCCTCCAAGACCATCAGAATAGTGGCCCAAAGAACTAGAGGTATTTTGACATCTTGATCTTATTGTTGAGCTCTTTTTTAATTCTTTAATTTAGTTTACTAGAACATACTATAGAAATAATGTGTTAATTAATTATATATGGTTAAATAGTTTGCAAAATAACTTAATTATTGAGAATTTTAAAGAAGAAGAAAAAGAAAATAAAAGGAACATACTTTGTAGTGTAATTTTGTGCAAAAGATTGGAGATTAATTTATAAAATAGTGCGAAAATTACTTTATTTTGGTGTGATACTTACACCGTCGTAGACTTTTGGGTTGAAAATGGCTTACCGGCCTAAAACTTCATCTTAAGTTTTTATATATGTGGGTCTTAGTCTTTCAACAACTACTAGTATATTGGATTTACTCTGATATGTCTCAAAATCCACACCTACCAATTTAGACAGAAAATAAAATTATATTAGGCATACGTTATTCGTGTAATCTAACATAATGTTTAGTATTTAAGTTTGTGTGTGAATTATAATTAATCGACCAACTGAAGCATGAGCATGCCAATGTGGACTTGATATGAAATAAAATTATATTTATGTATGTATATATACATATATAGCTTCTTAATATTTTTTTACAGATCTATAATTTTTTTTAGCTGTTGAATCATGATCTAATAATTATTATAATTTGAATGGTTGAAAAAAAATAAAAACTATTTATTTTTTAATTCTTTTAACTTTTATCGGGAAAAAACGTGCATAATCAAGCAAAATAATATCTAAAGATAAATTTTTTAAAAAAATTACTAGTGCCTCGTTGTGTATATATATATATATATGTATATATATATATATATATATATATATATATATATATGTACGCACGCAACTGAATCGTCCTAAAGTCATCGTGTCTGTGAATTTGATTATTTTTTGTTTTCGTTGAAACCAAACATTTCACACTATGGAGTACTGTGAGGGAGAGAAGGAAGTAAAACAGTTTGATGCAACAAAAAGAGGTGTAAAAGGCCTGATTGATTCCGGGATAACCAAAATTCCCAGAATGGTGATATTGCCATTAAATCGTGATATTCTTTTTGCATTAATATTTAGCAAAGAAATTTCATACAGTTATTCTGAAATCTCTTATTAAATATAAACTAAATATCACGTTTAGTACACTGTATAAAGACTCTTTATTATATTAATTAAATATAATATTATATTTTGTTATATTTTTATATTTTATAATTTAATACAATATCAAAATTTAATATAATTGGAGAGTATTATCTAATACGGAAAAAAAATTTGTATTATAATGTTTTATAAAATTAACTATCATCATTTTATATGTCTTTAATTTCTCTCTCATCACTTTTTTTTTCTCTATTTCTCTCTTGTCACTTTCTCTTTCTTTATTTTCTCTCTCATATCTCTTTATTCTTTTCAAAATTGGTATTTTTTTAAATACTTTTCAAATTGATATTTTTCAAAAATTGAAATTAAAATGTGGTATTTTTGTAATAAAAACTTTTGAAAAGTAAAATTTTAGAAGTGGTATGTTTCAAAATATCTTTTTTTCAAATTGGTATTTTCCTAATGAGCTTTTAAAAGTGCTTTTAACGCAACATGTTAATACGATGTAAAACCAAACATAGTACTGTAATAGAATAATACAATACAATATATTATAGAGTACCAAATATGACAAAACCTATTAAAATTTTAGCCAAATATTACATATAGTTAACAACCATTTAAATACTGGCCAAAAGAACTAGAGGTATTTTGAGATCTTGGCTTTGTTGTTGAGTTCTTTCTTAATATATGCAATATTCGTGATGAAGTGGGTTGGCTTAAGTGGTAAGAGCATTCACTATTTAAAATCTTGGTTTTAGGTTCGAATCACACCAAGGGTAGGCATAAAAGCCTATTATCCCTAATCGGTGTAGGATATTGATTGGGTAGTAGTAGGTATTTTCATTTAACTTGTAATAAGTGTAGGTCATTAGTTAAGTCCCACTTTAAAATATATATATATATATATATATATATATGCATAATATTCACTTAATTATTAATTTAAGTATTTTTAGTTTACTAGAATAGTTTTTTTTTTTTTCAATAATTTAGTTTACTAGAACATACTATTGCAATAATGTGTTAATTAATTATATATAATTAAATAGTTTGTGAAATAACTTAATTATTGAGAATTTAAAGAAGAGAAAAAAGAAAAGAAAAGGAATATACTTTGTAGTGTAACATTTTGTGCAATAGATTGGAGATTAATTTATGAAATTGTGCGAAAATTACACCATTTTGATCTGATACTTACGTTTTCATAGACTTTTGGGTTGAAAATGGCCTTATCGGCCTAAAAATCCATATCAAATTTTATATATGTGGGTCTTAGTTTTTCAAACAACTAGTATATTGGATTTACAGTATCTGATGTGTCTCCAAATCCACACCTACCTATTTAGACAGAAAATAAAATTATATTAGTCATACGCTACTCGTGTAATCTAACATAATGTTTAGTATTAAGTTTGCGTGTGAATTATAATTAATAAATACTAAGCTGTACTCAAAGCTTTTGTCACATGGTGATGAACTCTTTCTGTTTTTAATAGAGGACTCGTTATTTAATCAAACATCTGAAGCATGGGCATGCCTGTAAAAACCTATTTTTTAAAAGAACAAAATGGTCTTTTGACCAAAAAATAAAAAAACAGATTATATATACATATACATTTATCTCTCCTCCCTCCCGTTTTCACTCTCCCCTAGATCTCTCTCTCTCTTTTTCTCCCTCGTCTCTCTCGGCCAAAAGAAGCCACGCTGCCGCCCTACCATCGTCCGGCCAGACGACCAGCCGGCGTCGACTCGCCGTATTGCCACGAAGCTCCGCCGCCCCTTGCCGCTTGCTGCTGCCGCCCGGTTCGCCCAAAAACTCCATAAAAGCCGTTTTGACCCATTTCGGATTTTTGGCCACCGGCGAAGATTCCGGTGTCCATTCGACTCCAAACTGGTCCCGTTGGATTCGTATCGTCGTAAGGATCATCAAGGTATATATATCTCAACTCCATACTGTCCGAATCAAAAATTGTCATTTTTGAGTATTTTGAGTTTTAGTTTTTGATCCGGCCATTGGATTGTATTTTTGACTTCATTTTTGGAATGTACTCGGAAAATGGAGAAGTTTAATATATATATTGTGTGGTTTGGTGATCGGCACAAAAATTGAAATCTGACGGTCAAGATTTTGTCTCGTTTTGCGTGCCACCGGTTTGGTGTGGGTCTAGACCCGAATTGGACAAGTTATATGTCTAACCTAGCTATTTTGGGTGCTAGGAATTCAGTGAAGAGATCTGTTTGTGGAATTGAAGTTCCGGTGAGAAAGTTGATTTTTCGCAAGAGAACGATCGAGGGCTTGGAATTGGTTCCCGACCCTCCGAGCGATCGTCAACGACACCTTAAGGACTCAATAGCGTGGTGTCGTTATTCTGTTGAGGTAGGGGTTTAGTTACCTTCGTTTTATACCGTTTTTGAGTTAAAACTTATTTTCTGCAGCATATAAGAACAAGTGTGTTTTTAATGATTTGAATTATGTGTGATGGAATCTGGTTATACGATATATACTGTACTGCTCTGGGAATTTGCTGTGTCCAGGTTATTTTGGGTATATCAAAAATAGGGCCGTTATACTGCCCGTTTTTTTATAAAACCCTATTATGCATGTTTTACTGAAAAACCAGAGCACAATAGTTTTTACACTTCAGTTCTGTATTGCACGTGTCATAGGATCATATATGAGCACTATGTTAGCATCGTGGGTTTTACAGTTTGGCGTTGCGTGCCCCACCATCGGTGAAAGTCTGTAAACTCACGCGAGGTCTTGTTACTTCTGATTACCTCCCCATTTGGCAGGTGTAAGCAATTCGGTTGCCCCTCCAGGTTTGGTAGGCGACACATNTGATGGTTTTGATTACACTGTTTTATATATATTGGTTCCTGGTTTGGATTATATATATATATATATATATAAGTGTGTGTATATTTTGGATTTGAACTAACCATGCAAGAGATTCCCATCACTGAACTATTTTTCCCCGAGGTAACTATTTTCTTACTGGGCATTGTATGCTCACCCCCTACCTTCCTCCTTAGGTGGTGTCTAGTGCGATCTTGGTGATCAAGAGGAGTAAGAGGTCATCTTGATTGTAGTTCGTCTCTTGGTAATGCTAGGAATTGTTGTCGTAGTCTTTGGACTATTTGGATTTTGTGTTAGCATTGAAGCAAGATTACTGCTTTCTATTTTGTCTACAAACTTATGTATGCCATTTTAGTGTTTGACTTTTTGGTAGATGATGATGATACTGGATTTTGTATTTAATTTCACATTTTCAAGTAATTGTTCAATATATGTTTGATGGTATATACGAACTGTGGGAGTGGTTCACGGGATGGAATTCCAATTACTTTACTTAAATGGACCGTTTTTATAAAAATTAGAACTTTTGACACTTTTCAAATAAATTAAGGAATTTCCCACCTTTGTGAAATTCTCCTTCTGCCACTACCTCGGGTTTTGGGTCGTGACAGAAATTTTTGATATCAGAGCTTTGAGTTTAACAGCTCAGACGTATCACCATTAAACTAGATTGAAGTTGTTTTTATGACAAGCATGCATCATTATCTCAAAAAATAGTTTGGCATATTGTTTAAGATATATAAGGATGCCTCCTAGAAGAGTTCCGAGGCACCAGCCGGATGCCGAACCTCCTCATCCAGATTTCACTCATCTGATCGAGGCAATGCGGCAAGTATTTGTCTAGATGAGTAATCCAGACTATCAGCCTCCAGCTCCGAGGGAACGTCAGTTGGATCAGGCTGATCAACTTCAACGGTACATGCATCTTCAGCCAGGGCAGTTTGATGGTAGACCAGAAGCTCTCACGGCAATTGCTTGGTTGCGTGAGATGGAGTGGTACTCCGGTTGAGTCTTGGGCTGTGTTTTCTGTTACCTGTTTGACAGGGAGTGCCATTTGTTGGTGAGAAACAGTGGAACAGATGCAAGATGTAGTGAGCTTGACTTAGGAAGTCTTTAAATGGATTTTCTAGGCTCAGTATGCCAATGAGGATCAACAGGATGAAGTTGTGAACCGATTTGAGACGTAAACCCAAGGTAACAGAACGGTGAATGAATACCTGATAGAATTCACTGAGTTGGCAAGTGTTGCTCTTGGACCAGATACGAGTGAGAAGTACCGAGTTGCTAAGTTCAGGAGTCGTCTGAATCGGAACATTTTCAACAGGACTAATACCCAGACTTTCCATACTCTTCCTGAGATTGTAGTGGCTGCCCAGCGGGCAGAGGCCATCAAAGAAAGTTTGGATTCCGTAAGGAACCAATAGAGAGGAAATGACAGGAAAGCCACCAAAAGGAACCAGAGGCAGTGGTCAGCCCAGGGTACTCTGAGCAGTGGGAGCTCAAACAAGTGGTTCTTCTGGGGGTGGCAGAAGTAGTCCATATGGAGGATGTTTTATTTGTGGCCAACAGGGTCGTCATAAAAAGGAGTATCCCAATCGTCTGCAGAAATCTCCTCTTTCTCAGGGAGGATCGTAGAGGAGCCAGTCAGGTTCTGCTTCTTATCAGAGCACTCATGCAAGGCCGCAACAGTCACAGGGTACTTCGCAGACTTTTACTTCCCCTCAGCTTTATCAGCATCAGTACCGCCCTCAGGGTTTTACTCAGAACTTTCAGACTCCTCAGGCCTCAAGGAGTCAGAGTGGGCATGGATATGGCAGTAGTGATCTAGAATTCAGCAGCAGTCATCCTGACCAAGGAAGAGGTAACAAAGGGGAAAGGAAAGGTGACTGGCCAAGCCTATGCTTTTACTAGGGCAGACAACACTCAGGATCGTACCGGCCGAGGTGTTGTTGATGGTATGATCCTTCTTTCACACTCTTGGGCACATGTTTTGTTTGATATTGGTGCATCCCATTCATTCATATCCTTATTGTTTGCTCAACTGTTAGGGTTGAAATTTTCTGATTTGGATTATGTATTATCGTTGGGTACACCTTTGGAAGGAATGACCGATGTGTCTAGTGTATGTAAGCCTTGTCGGATTGTGATTAGTGATAGGAAGCTTCTTGCTGATTTGATTGTATTGCCAATGAGACAGTATGACGTGATACTCGGTATAGATTGGTTGTCGAAGTATCAAGCCGTTATGGACTGTCATAAGAAGCGGATGACTCTTTTTCCTAGTGATGGACATCCTATTGTCTATCAGGCTGGGATGAGTCTGTTGAAGCCTAGTCCTGTTCTGAAAGCGTGCATGGGTGGAAGGAAGAAACTTGAGTGTTATGGGAACTTGTTTGCCATGGATGGTAAGATGAGGACAGACGATCAAGACCTATGGATTCCGGTGGTGTGTGAGTATTCAGAGGTGTTTCCTGAAGACTTACCGGGGTTACCACCTGATAGGGAGATCGAGTTCTGTATTGAACTAGTTCCTGGAGCTCAGCCAGTTTCTATTCCAGCCTATCGCATGGCACCTGCTGAGATGGAAGAATTAAGAGAACGGTTGGACGATCTACTTTCCAAGGGCTTTATTCGCAGTAGTACTTCTCCTTAGGGTGCTTCTGTTTTGTTTGCGAAGAAAGCTGATGGTTCGTTGAGACTTTGTGTGGATTACTGGAAGTTGAACCAGTTGACAGTGAAAAACAAGTATCTCTTTACCCAGAAGGATTTGAACTTGAGACAAGGAAGATGTGTTGAGTATATGGAGGATTATGACTTTGACCTACAGTACCATCTTGGTAAGGCCAATGTTGTAGCCGATGCACTAAGTAGGAAGCCTCGTGGTGCACTAGCTGCACTGGTGTTTGAAGATCGGAAAAACTCAGTTGCGATTAGTGATTACAACTTGCAGTACTTCGAGAATAAAGGTGTTACTTGCCTGAGCAGCATTGTGATTTCACCATCTCTTCTCCAGACTATCTAGCAGAGTCAGTGGCAAGACAGGGAGTTGAGGACAACGTGAAACTGACTTCTAAATGGTGAACAGTTAGATGGTTAAAGCACTAACAAGGAAGGGTTCTTACTTTTCAATGGGAAGTTGGTTGTAGCCAATGACCCTAATCTTCAAAAAACATTCTAACAGAGGCTTACAAATCAAAGTTCGCAGTACATCCAAGTAGTACTAAGATGTATCGGGACTTGAAACTGCAGTATTGGTGGAAAGGAATGAAGAAGGATGTAGCTACTTTTGTGGCTAAGTGTTTAACTTGTCAGTAAGTCAAGGCTGAACATCAGAGACCAGCTGGATTACTTCAGTCATTACCCATTCTGGAGTGGAAGTGGGATAAGATCATGATGGACTTCGTAACTAATTTGCCAAAGACTTTGTGGAAGAACGATGTAGTTTGGTGATAGTCGATCTGTTAACGAATAGTGCTCATTTTATACCGATCCGGATGGACTACTTTCTTACTAAGCTCAGTAGACTGTATGTGGAGAACATCATACGCTTGCATGGTGTGCTTTCAAGCATAGTATCTGACAGAGATCCAAGGTTCACTTCTAAGTTTTGGAGAGCCTTGCAGAAAGTGTTTGGTACACAGTTGGATATCAGTACAACTCACCATCCTGAGACAGACGGTCAGTCTGAAAGGACTATTCAGATTCTTGAGGAAATGCTACGTTGTTGCATACTGGATTTTGGTGGGAACTGGGATGATCATCTTCCTTTGGTGGAATTTGCATATAATAACAGTTACCAGACCAGTGTGGATGTGGCTCCATATGAAGTGTTATATGGGAGGCCGTGTAGATCGCCTTTGTGTTGAGTAGAACCAAAAGAGCATGTTACTCTCGGACCTGAACTGATTGAGGAGACTACTGAGAAGATCAAGGATATTCAAGAGAGACTCAAAGAGATTCAGAGTCACCAGAAGAGTTATGCTGACCCAAAGAGGCATGAGGTAGAGTTCGATACTGGTGATTCCGTATTCTTGAAAGTGACTCCAAGGCGAGGTATTACAAGATTTGGAGTTAAGGGTAAGCTTGCTCCGAGGTATATTGGTCCCTTTGAGATCACAGAGAGAATCGGACCAGTGGCGTATCACTTGAATCTACCTGCACAGTTGGGTCACGTGCATAATGTGTTTCACGTGTCGATGTTAAAGAAGTACACGCCGGACCTATCTCATGTTGTTCAGTATGTGCATGTACCGATCCAAGAAGATGTGTCCTATAAAGAGCAACCTGTTTGTTTGTTGGCTAGAGAGTTGAAAGTGCTTTGCAACAGAGAGATACCACTTGTCAAGGTACTTTGGGAACATCAAAAGAGAACGAAGCTACTTGGGAACTCGAGACGGAGATGTGCAAGAAGTACCCTCATTTGTTTAATTTTTAGTTAGAAGTTGTATTATGATGTGAACTTTGACTTGTATTTTGAATTTCGGGACGAAATTCTTATAAGGAGGGGAGAATGTAAAAACCTATTTTTTAAAAGAGCAAAATGGTCTTTTGACCAGGAAAAAAAACAGATTATATATACATATAAATTTCTCTCTCCTCCCTCTCGTTTTCACTCTCCCCCCCCCAGATTTCTCTCTCTCTCTCTCTCTCTTTCTCTCCCTCGTCTCTCTCTCTCTCTCTCTCGGCCAAAAGAAGCCACGCCGCTGCCCCGCCATCGTCCGGCCAGACGACCAGCCGGCGTCGACTCGTCGTGTTGCCACGAAGCTCTGCCGCCCCTCGCCGCTTGCTGCCGCCGCCCGATTCGCCGGAAAACTCCATAAAAGCCGTTTTGACCCATTTCGGATTTTTGGCCGCCGGCGAAGATTCCGGTGTCCATTCGACTCCAAACTGGTCCCGTTGGATTCGTATCGTCGCAAGGATCATCAAGGTATATATATCTCAACTTCATACTGTCCAGATCAAAAATTGTCATTTTGAGTATTTTGAATTTTTGAATTTTAGTTTTCGATTAGGCCGTTGGATTGTATTTTTGACTTCATTTTTGGAATGTACTCGGAAAATGGAGAAGTTTGATATATATATATATATATATTATGTGGTTTGGTGATCGGCCCAAAAATCGAAATCGGACGGTCAAGATTTTGTCTTGTTTTGCGTGCCACCGGTCCGGTGTGGGCCCGGACCCGAATTGGACAAGTTATATATCTAACCTAGCTATTTTGGGTGCTAGGAATTCAGTGAAGAAGTTCGTTTGTGGAATTGAAGCTCCGGTGAGAAAGTTGGTTTTTTGCAAGAGGACGATCGAGGGCTTGGAATTGGTTCCCGACCCTCCGGGCTATTATCAACGACACCTTAAGGACTCAATAATGTGGTGTCGCTATTCTATTGAGGTAGGAGTTTAGTTACCTTCGTTTTATACCGTTTTTGAGTTAAAACTTATTTTCTGCAGCATATAAGAACAAGTGTATTTTTCATGATTTGAATTATGTGTGATGGAATCTGGTTATACGATATATACTATACTACTCTGGGAATTTGCTGTGTGCAGGTTATTTTGGGTATATCAAAAATAGGGCCGTTATACTACCCGTTTTTCTATAAAACCCTATTATGCATGTTTTACTGAAAAACCAAAGTATAGTAGTTTTTACACTTCAGTTCTGTATTGCACGTGTCATAGGATCATACATGAGCACCATGTTAGCATCGTGGGTTTTACAGTGTGGCGTTGCGTGCCCCACCGTCGATGAAAGTCCGTAAACTCACGCGAGATCTTATTACTTCTGATTACCTCCTCATTTGACAGGTATAGGCAATTCGGTTGCCCCTCCAGGTTTGGTAGGTGATACATGGGTGTCCCTTCCGGGTATGGGCTTAGGTATCAGGCAGACTGTTATGTATATTTAGTGCCATCATCCTGGTTTTCCACAGATGATAGGATGTGAACTCATGTGTATAGGTTGATTTGTGTTATGTGCATATGGAATGATGGTTTTGATTATAATGTTTTATATATATTGGCTCCCAGTTTGGATTATATATATATATATAAGTGTGTGTATATTTTGGATTTGAACTAACCATGCAGGAGATTCTCATCAGTGAACTGTTTTTTCCCGAGGTAACTATTTTCTTACTGGGCATTGTATGCTCACCCCCCCTACCTTCCTCCTCAGATGGTGTCCAGTGCGATCTTGGTGATCAAGAGGAGTAAGAGGTCATCCTGATTGCTGTTCGTCTCTTGGTAATGCTAGGAGTTGTTGTCGTAGTCTTTGGACTATTTGAATTTTAGTTAGCATTGAACCAAGATTACTGCTTTCTATTTTGTCTGCAAACTTATGTATAACATTCTGGTGTTTGACTTTTTGGTGGATGATGATGATGCTGGGTTTTGTATTTAATTTCACGTTTTTAAGTAATTGTTCAATCTATGTTTGATGGTGTATATGAACTGTGAGAATGGTTCACGGGATGGAATTCCAATTACTTTACTTAAATGGACCGCTTTTATAAAAATTAGGATTTTTGACACTTTTCAAATAAATTAAGGAATTTTTCACTTTTGTGAAATTCCTTTTCTGCCATTAGTCCGGATTTTGGGTCTAGACAATGCCAGTGTGGACTTGATGTGAAATAAAATTATATTTACGCGTGTGTGTGAATATATATGTACGGCATATGTAAACTGAGTCATCCCAAAGTCATCGTGTGTGTGAATTTGATTCTTTTCTGTTTTCCTTGAAACCAGACATTTCACACTATGGAGTACTGTGAGCGAGAGAATGAAGTAAAACAGTTTGATGCAACGAAAAGGGGTGTAAAAGGCCTGATTGATTCCGGGATAACCAAAATTCCCAGAATCTTCATCCACCCGCCAGAGGATCATTCCGAAAGCTAGTTATCGGATCAGAATGGCACTCATTTCCAGGTTCCATTTATTGATCTCCAAGGCCTATTTGAGAGCAAAAGGAGGAATGAGATCGTCAATGCCGTTAAAACCGGCAGAAACGTGGGGTTTCTTTCAGATAGTCAATCATGGAATTCCAGAGAACGTCTTGGAGCAGCTACTCGAAAGTGTTCGACGATTTCACGAGCAGCCATAAGAGTACAAGGATGAGTGGTACTCCCGAGACTTTTCGCGACAGGTTAACTATTACAGTAATGGCGATCTGAATCCGTCGAATCCAGCTGACTGGAGGGATACTTTGTCGTGTAAGTTCAAAGATGATAAGCGCAGTTTCGATGCACTACCACATGTTTGCAGGTACCTTATTGACTTCTTTTCATGTGTACGTTTGCTTTCTACTAATGTTCGAAATGAGTTTGCAACAAATTGGTTTACATTTTATAGGCGCGAAATAAGTGAGTATTCCAACTACGAGACATGCTATCCGAAGTGGTCTCGGAAGCACTAGGACTCAGGAGCGTTTACTTGAAGGGAATAGGTTGCTTGAAATCGGTGCCAATAAGTTGCCACTATTACCCCGTTTGCCCCGAGCCAGATTTGACTCTAGGCGCAACCAAACATTCTGACTACTCATTTCTCACTTTTGTGCTTCAAGACAATATAGGTGGCCTACAAGTTCTTCACCAAGATCATTGGGTTGACATAGCCCCAGTTAAGGCTGCTTTGGTGGTAAACCTAGGAGATTTCATGCAGGTTGTTAAGTAGTATATTTGCTATATTCGATGTGTAACATCATTTACTTTGATAACTCACATAATCTTTCTTCTTTTCTGGTGTATATAGATAATTAGCAATGACAAGCTCAAGAGTGTGGAGCATAGAGTTCTGGCTAACCGGGTAGTGGTGCCTCGTGTATCAGTCGCAACTTTCTTTGGTGCTGTGAACAACATGGATCTATTTGGGCCAATAAAGGAGCTACTCTCTGTGGAGAATCCACCTGTCTATAGAGAGACCACTTTTGGTGAGTACATGGACTATTACAGAACAAAAGGACAAGATGGCAACTCAGCGCTTCCTTTTCTTAAAATACAAAAATGAGCTAATCTCATCATTATATGTTTAAGAAACTTCTCAATGTTGTGGTCATCTTTATCTTTCTACCTTGCGAACCAGAATAAATTATAAAGAACAGAAATAATATATACATTTCTTATGTAATAAACTGCCCGTCTTTAGGATTGGGTCTAATCTGTTGTAATATATAAATTTTTCCTCAAAAATTGTTAAATAAGAAAGAGAAAACAAACTAAAAGTGCATATAAAATTTGGAAAAAAAAAAAAGAAGCACTAACAAAAAGCGGGTCACACCCGTATAGATATATAAATACGTAATTCTGAAAAATGTTGGGGAAACATAACGGGAGTTAACTTGAAGTGAATGATTAGCTCGAGGTAGTACATTTGAAGATGTCACCATTCTGGCAAATCAAACCATTAGGAAACAAAACAAAGTCATCGTCTCATTCTCAACACAACCATTTGCTGTCCCGTTTGCTCAAAATGTTTGCGTTTTGAATTTTATTGCAAAGAAAACATATCTATAATTACTAAAATTAAAATATAAGGATTTCTTTAAGAAAAAATAAATTAAAATACAAGGAGAACGATCAGCTCGACTAGAGCTAGGTAAATTCATACTGAAAGTCAGTGGTAAATAGCTACTTGTTCTTTTGCTTTCATTAGTATCCTAATGGTTTTAGCCTTAGGAGTGAAAAAGGAATGGTTTTGCCATATACGTTGCATTTGTGTAAAATGTCCATAGCCGAGGGCCAATTCATAGTAAGAGAAATCAGTGGTGAAATGGCTAATTGTTCTTTAATTTCTAGTATTTTTTTAAGGGATTAGGACAGTTTACCTACCATTTGAAAAATTATGAAGAAAATACGACCTTATAAGCACTATGAATTTATTTTGAATGATTTAAAAAAGACATTTGTCCAAATAATGGGGGCTCAAGCATGCGGTGGCAAACTTGTAAACAGAAATCTTTTCACATTTTACGTTTAAGATAAAACAAAAAGGATAGACTGAGTTGTTTGAATCTTGCTATCACAAAGGTTGGGACTAGTATCAAGAACTACTCGGGCCAAGTTCAAATTGTAGCAAGTTCATCCTTTCCTTTTCCTTTTTTTTTTTTTTTCTTTTCATTTTCCTTTCGTTTTCGTTTTTCAACTTTTTTTTTGGTCTTTTTTTAACCTTTTCTTGAAAAGCTTTTTCATTTTCCGTTTTTTTCCTTCTTATTTCTTTTACTTTTTTTCCTTTTCTTAAAAAAATTTATTTTGTTTCTTTTTTTTTTTCTCTTTTTCTTTTTTTCTTTTCATTTTTCGTTTTTCTTCTTTTAAGAAAAATAAAAATAATTTCTTAAAGGAAAAAAACATGTTTATTGAAAAAAACATTATCCAATACCGTTTCTAGTTTTAATTGTCTATCAAATATACCTAGTAATTAGAAACTAGTAACAAATATGATTTATTAGATCTAGTTACAAATTGATGACTACTTTCCAATGACCACAATGATAACATGAAACCAATAAATAATTTGATTTCTCTAGCAATCAGATTGGTTTCTAGTTGTGGCTGGAAACCAATTAACTAAATTTGTTTCTGGTTTCTCAAATTGATTATTATTTTCAAAAATTAATTTAGTTACTAATTTTTTATTTCTAGTATCTAATTTAGTTATCGATTTAAAAAAAAAACATTTATTACCAAATTGGAATCTAGCTATCGGTAGAAACTAATTTAGTTTTTAGTTTTCATGGTAATCGGTTACAAAAATTTGTTAATTAAATTGGGTTTTGGTTACTAGTCGAAACTAATTATCAGAAACTAATTTAATTTTTACTCAAAACTAATTTTATTTCCACTCGAAACCAAATTGATTTTTACCCGAGAAACTAAATTAGTTTATACTCGAGAAACTAATTTGGTTTCTAATTTCGACTTGAGAAATTAAGTTGGTTTCCATCAAATTTAGTTTCTACTCGAATGCAAATTAGTTTCTACTTGAGAAACAAAATTGATTTCTACTCGAAACTAATTTTGTCTCTCTTATAGAAACCAATTTGATTTCTACTTGAAATTAATTTTCTTTCTACTCGACACTAAATTGATTTCCACTGGAGAAACTAGTGGAAACCAATTTGGTTTCCACTCGAAACTAAATTTGTTTCAACTTGAGCAATTAATTTGATTTTTATTTGAAATTAATTTTGTTTCCACTTGAACTAAATTGATTTATACTTGAGAATTCAATTTGGTTTCTAAGCAACTAAATTAGTTTCGAATCGAAACCAAATTGATTTCCACTCAAGAAACCAATTTGTTTCCGCTCCAAACTAAATTGGCTTCCACTCGATAAACTAATTTAGTTTCTAAGAAACCACTTTGATTTCTACTCGAAATCAATTTTGTTTCCACTCGAAAATAGACTATTTCCACACGAGAAACTAATTTGTTTCTACTTAAAACTAAATTGATTTCCATTCGAGAAACCAATTTCCACTCTATACCAAATTGGTTTTCACTTGAAAAACTAATTTAGTTTGTACTTGAGAAACTAATTTGGTATCTAAGAAACCACTTTGATTTCTACTCGAAACCAATTTCATTTTTACTCAAAACTAAATTGATTTCCACTCGAGAAACCAATTTGATTTCTACTTGAGAAACCAATTTTGTTTCCACCCAAAAAACCAATTTGGTTTCCAAAAGACCAATTTGATATCTACTTAAAACTAATTTTATTTCTATTCGAAACTAAATTAATTTCCACTCGAGAAACCAGTTTAGTTTTCAAAAAATAAAATTAATTCTACTCAAGAAACCAAATTAGTTTCTCAATGACTAGAATAGGTTCTAGTTTCCACGCTAATCAATTACAAAGATTGATTAAACAAATTAATTTTTAGTTACTACTCGAAACCAATTTGGATTATACCTAAGAAACTAATTTGGTTTTGAGAATCCAAATTGGTTCTAGTATCCTTAGTAATCAATTATAAATATTGGTTAATCAATTTAGTTCCAATTCGGTTATTGATTTCAATAATGATCAAATGTAAGATTTGGCGACTGTATTGATTACTAGTTTTTGAAATGATTAGTTATAAGATTAAACCGGTAACTTGTTTTAAGATTGTCCAATTAGAAAATTAGTGACTAGTTGCTAATAAGAAAATCGATTATCAGCTTCTAATAACTAATGATTATTAGTTTCTGTGGCGATAACTTATAAGATTGAGCCCTAAAAATTAGTAACCGATTTAAAGACTGGTTTAAATTAGTTTCTAGTAGAAACTAATACGATTTTTATTTTCAAATGACTAATTAGGACATTATACCAACCTATATATATATATATATATATATATATATATATATAACTTATATACTTTTTTCTAGGAGCTTTAGAATTAAAAGGAGTAAAATGTGAATCAATTAGCATTACTATTATTAATAAATTATTATTTTTAGAGTTTAAATAATTTTGAAAACTAGTAATTCTACCTCTCTTTTTATTTATTTTTTGTTTTGTTTTTCTTAAGAATCTCTTTATTTTACTTGACATTATATTTCCGTATTTAGAATGAAAAGATATTCATAAATTTCATTTATAATCAATTTTAGTGAAAACCAATTCTTTTTTTATTTGTATTTGGCTTGTCTTTCACTCTTTTTAGCCAAAAACTATACAATGCTGCCATTTTTTCCAGACTATACTCTTCTTTTCTTGACAAAAATTCACAAAATAAACACACACCATTTTTTCTGAAAAACAACCAACTTAACAGATGGTAGAAAGATTAAAAGATGCAAATGTTTTCTAACTTTAATTAAAAAATAAAGATTAATATTAAAAATTCATTTTTTCAAGTTCAAAATAAAAAGAAAAAATAATTAAAAATAAAATCATAAACAGGTGGGGCACCACCACCTGGTCTTGCCCGGAGGGGGCTGGGTGCTCACTTATTCCATCTTATAAGATAAAACTGGCCCCGCCCCCTTTACATTTCTTCCTAAAATTGTAGTTCCAACAGATTGGAGGGGTAGTTTGTCGTGTAAGTTCATGAAACAATAAGCTAAACTAGATTCGCCACCACATGTTTACATATAGTTTTTAAGTCGCACGAATTGGCTCAGTAGTATTGTCATCTTATTAGACGCGAAATAAGCGAGTTATTCAAAGGCTTAACCCGACTTTGAGACATGCTATCAGAAGTTCTGTCGAAAGCACTGGCACTCAAGTAATTTACCTAGCCAGCATAGATAGCGTCAATAAATGAACACTGCTACTATCCATTATGCCCCGTGCTGGACTTGACTCTAGGCACAACCAAACACTCCAACATCTCGTTTCTCACTTCTGCTCTGCATGACAAACAAGGTTGCCATTGCATTAATGTCCCCAAATAAAGGTGCCTTCAGGTCAACATAGGAGACTTCACACTGTTAGGAGATCGGTTTTGCGGAAGCGATAATACAGCTACAATACAAGTTGAAAAAATTTGGGTAAAATGAAATAAATAAGGCACACAAAAGAATTAATGTGGTTCACCCAACTTAGGCTACGTCCACGGACAAGACTGTGAAGAATTTCACTATGAAGAAGAGATTACAACTCACTTCTCTCTAAATACAAGGACAAGACTGTGAAGAATTTCACTATGAAGAAGAGATTACAACTCACTTCTCTCTAAATACAAGGAGAGAACAAATGAATCTCTCTCTCTCTTGAAATAAGAGAAAACACTCTCTCTAAACAATTTAGGAGAAAACGAGTGGGATACTAAGTGGAATTCCTAGGCTTGAATTCTCTCTTAGAAAGGAAGAATATTTAGAATGGGATGTAAAACAATTGATGAAGCCCTCCGTAGTTATAGAACTTAAAAGGTGGTGTGAACACTATCTTTTACTGTTGTTATTACGACTGCTCTTTTCACTATTCCTATTGCGGCTGCCCTTTTTACTATTCCTATTGCGGCTTCCCTTTTTACTATTCTTATTGCGGCTGCCTTTTTACTATTCCTATTGCGGCTGCCTTTTTACTGTTCATATTG
>JXTB01000111.1:299055-334275 GCA_002914805.1 Parasponia andersonii | reverse complement strand
AAGCCCTCCGTAGTTATAGAACTTAAAAGGTGGTGTGAACACTATCTTTTACTGTTGTTATTACGACTGCTCTTTTCACTATTCCTATTGCGGCTGCCCTTTTTACTATTCCTATTGCGGCTTCCCTTTTTACTATTCTTATTGCGGCTGCCTTTTTACTATTCCTATTGCGGCTGCCTTTTTACTGTTCATATTGTGGCTGGTTAGTGAGCTGCAATTATTGATTTGTTCAATATTCTCCCACTTGAAGACTTGATTTTAATCATGTCTTCACACTTGATAAATCTCTATTTTCTTCCCTTGTCAATTCTTCATGCTGCTTATATTTCTGCTAGACCAAGTAAGGATCTACACTACTGGAACTTATCAGTGTTGATTAGTTTGGTTAAAGCATCTGCTAGGTTCTCTTTTGTGTGAATCTTCTTCATGTCCACACTTTCATCTTCTACTACTTCTCAAACAAAGTGATATTGAATGCCAATGTGCTTTGTCCTAGAATGAAAAGCTGGAATTCTTGCAATATGCAAGACACTCTGACTGTCAAAAAATAGAGAAATCTTTTTTGTTTGTGCCCGAGCTCTTCCAATAACCTTTGAATCCAAATAGCCTCTTTACAAGCTTGTGCAGCTGCCATTCATTCTGCTTCTGTTGTAGATAAAGCCACAACCAGTTTGCAGTTTCGAAACCCATCTTACAGCTCCTTTTGCAAGAGTAAACACATAGCCTGTAGTGAATTTTCGTTTGTCAAGATCACCTGCAAAATCTGAATCAACATATCATCTGACAGTAAATTCTGATTCTCCGTAACATAATGTAGCATATGAGGTTCCTTTGATGTATCTCAGGATTCTCTTCACAGCATTCCAATACTCTCCAGCAGGATTCACCATATATCGACTAACCACTCCCACTGCTTGTGCAATGTCTGGTCTTGTACATATCATAGTGAACATTAGGCTTCCCACTGCTGATGCATACGGTACTTGAGACATCTCAATCCTCTCTGCTTCATTGCTAGGACACATCCCAGAGGATAACTTGAAGTTAACAGGAAGTGGGGTAGAAATCGACTTACAATCTTGCACATTGAAGCGGCACAAGATTTTCTTCAAATAATTCTTCTGAGAAAGCCGAATCTTCCTGTTACCTCTGTCTCGGTGAATTTGCATCCCTAGAATCTTGTTTGCTGGTCCCAAGTCCTTTATATCAAATTCCCTAGCTAACTGTGCCTTCAATTCTTGGATTCTGCCATTGTTGGGGCTCGCTACCAACATGTCATCCACGTACAACAATAAGATAATGAAATCACTATCTTCATCAAACCTCCTGAAGTATGTGCAGTGGTCTGAACTAAGTCTGTTGTACCCAAGGCTTATGATAAAGGAATCAAATCTCTTATACCAACACATCGGCGCCTGTTTGAGACCGTATAGAGATTTGTTCAACCTGCAAACCAAGTTCTCCTTGCCTGTTTCAGCAAAACCTTTTGGTTGGAACATATAAATCTCTTCTTCAAGTTCTCCATGAAGAAAATCAGTTTTCACATCTAGCTACTCTAGAAGTAGGTCAAACGTAGCACACATCGCTAGAACCACTCTAACTGTTGTCAGTCGAACTACAGGTGAAAATATCTCATTGAAGTCAATACCTTCTTTCTGAGCATATCCTTTTACCACCAATCTNATTCTGCCATTGTTGGGGCTCGCTACCAACATGTCATCCACGTACAACAATAAGATAATGAAATCACTATCTTCATCAAACCTCCTGAAGTATGTGCAGTGGTCTGAACTAAGTCTGTTGTACCCAAGGCTTATGATGAAGGAATCAAATCTCTTATACCAACACCTCGGCGCCTGTTTGAGACTGTATAGAGATTTGTTCAACCTGCAAACCAAGTTCTCCTTGCCTGTTTCAGCAAAACCTTTTGGTTGGAGCATATAAATCTCTTCTTCAAGTTCTCCATGAAGAAAATCAGTTTTCACATCTAGTTGCTCTAGAAGTAGGTCAAACGTAGCACACATCGCTAGAACCACTCTAACTGTTGTCAGTCGAACTACAGGTGAAAATATCTCATTGAAGTCAATACCTTCTTTCTGAGCATATCCTTTTACCACTAATCTCGCACGATACCGCTCCACTTGATCATTGCTATCACGCTTGATCTTGTAGACCTATTTGTTGCCAATAGCCTTCCTTCTTTGTGGTAGCGAAACAAGATCTCATGTCTTGTTCTTGTGAAGGGCTTCAATCTCTTCTTGCATTACTGTCATCTATAGGGATACATCCGGGCTTTTGGTAGCCTCATGAAAAGTTGTTGGCTCTCTATCCTCTGTTAGAAGACAGTATGCAATATTGCTCTCAGTGATATAATCTGATGCCATGCCGGTGTTCTTCTCTCACGAGTTGATCGACGAATTTCAGAAGCCTCTTCCTTGACTGGTTCTTTCACTTCGTACTCTGGTGCTACTTCAGAAGAATCTGAACATTCAGTATTCTTTTCTACCTGAACTGTAGTAGTTTCTGGTCTGCTATCGTCTCCCTTCTTTTGCAGTTTATACTCTGCAAATATCACATCTCTGCTGATAACAACCTTATGGGTAGTGGGATCCCATAAGTGATATCCCTTGACTCCATCAGTATATCCTAAGAGTACACACCTTTTGGACTTTGAATCTAATTTTGTAATTTCTTGAGCATTGTACATCACGTACACAGGACATCCAAACATATGTAAGTGAGAATAATCAGTTGGCTTACCAGTCCACATCTCCATCGGTGTCTTTAGATCAATCGCTGTTGATGGAGATCGATTAATCAGATAACATGCGGTTTTGACTGCTTCTGCCCAGAATGTCTTGGATAGACCTGCAGCTTTCAATATTGCTCTTGTTCTTTCCAACAAGGTTCTGTTCATCTGCTCTGCCACTCCATTTTGTTGAGGAGTGTACGCTACTGTGAACTGCCTCTTAATACCTTCTTGTTGACAGAAGTTATTAAATTCATCGCTTGTATATTCTCCTCCATTGTCCGTCCTTAAACACTTGATCTTTTCTCTAGATTCAAGCTCTATCCGTGCTTTGAATATTTTGAAGACTGAAAACACATCTGCCTTCCTCTTGATAGGATACACCGAACATCTCCTGGAGTGATCATCAATAAAAGATACAAAGTATCTAGCTCCTCTTAGAGACATTACCGGTGTTTGCCAAATATCAGAGTGAATTAGGTCTAGAATTTTTTTACTTCTAGAACTGGATGTGCAAAACTTTAATCTATACTACTTGCTTGTGACACAATGCTCACAAAAGGGTAAAGATACCTTTGTGAGACCATGAAGCAACCTCCGTTCAGAGAGAATCTTCAAGCCTGGTTCCGACATATGGCCAAGCTTACGATGCCACATCATCGTTGATTCTTCTCCGAAATTTGTTGAAGTAACTGATGCCTCAGCTTCCATCAGTGTATCTCCTTTAAGCATGTATAGATTCACAGCAATTTTCTCTGCCTTCATTACTACAAGCGCACCTTTCATAATCTTCATGATCCCATTCTCGACACGAGTTTTGCAACCAAGGTTATCTAATTGTCCTAAAGACAATAGATTTTTCTTCAGGCCCTTCACATGTCGCACCTCTTGAATAGTACGAATAGTGTCATCGTACATCTTTATCTTGATAGTATCATCCCAGCGATCTCTAGGGCATGATCGTTACCCATGAATACAGATCTTTCAGAGACAGGTTCATATGTGTGAAACCATTCTTTGTGAAAAGTCATGTGCCATGTTGCTTCCGAATCCATTAACCAAACATCAGTGAGCTGCCGTCTGTCCTTAGAAATTGTTACTGCTTCACTATACAGGATTTCTCCATCATCTGAAGTATTTGCAACATTCCCCTGAGCATTTGATGACTCAGGGTCCTTTCCTCTGGAATCTCCATTCTTCTTGAGTTGCCAACACTCCCTTTTGATGTGCCATTTCTTGCCACAGTGATAACACTTGACATTCTTCTTACTTCTTGACTTTGATCTACCATGACTCTGACTCCCACTAGGGCCACGTTCCGTTGATCTCCCTCTCATTGTCAAAGCCTCTACTTGTTGTGAACTTGCTAATCTGTCTTCCTTGTTCTTACGCCGATTTTTTTCTTCAAGAACAGCAATTGTAAGATCGTTAAAAACTAGAGTTGTAGCATTGCTGGTCACATTTATGATGATTTAATCATACGAATCAGGTAGACTCTGAAGTAAGATTTCTGCACGTTCATTATCCTCTATTTTATACTCCATTGTTGTGAGCTCTGAGAATAAAGTATTGAGGGTGTTGATATGGTCGGTCACCGTTGTTAATTTTGCCATCCGAAAGGTATAAAGCCTTCTCTTCAAGAAAATTTTGTTGTGAAGCGACTTGGCTTGATACAACTTTGTCAGTGTATCCCATATCTCCTTGGCTGACTTCTTCTCCTCAATACTCGACAGGACTCCATCTGCTAGTACCAGATGTAAGTTAGCGACAGCATTGCTATCCATCTCGTCCCACCTTTTATCATCAGTAATCTCAACAAGCCTTTCCCCAATTACTGCTAGGCAATTATCTTTTCTCAAGATTGCATTTATCTTCATTTTCCACAAAGAGAAATTGTTCCCATTAAAATTCTCAATATCGAATTTTGCCGCCATTTTTGTTCACCACGATTTATTCAATTACCACCGTTTCACTATATGTGAACAGTACCGTATATGTGAATAGTACTCCAACCAATGGCTCTGATACCACTGTTAGGAGATCGACTTTGCAGAAACGATAATACAGCTAAAATACGAATTGAGAAAATTTGAGTAAAATGTAAATAAATAAGGCACACAAAAGAATTAACGTGATTCACCCAACTTAGGCTACGTCCACGGACAAGTCTGTGAAGAATTTCACTATGAAGAAAAGATTACAATTCACTTTTCTCTAAATACAAGGAGAGAACAAATGAATCTATCTCTATTGAAATAGGAGAAAACACTCTCTCTAAACAATTTAAGAAAAAACGAGTAAGATACTAAGAGAAATTCTTAGACTTAAATTCTCTCTTAGAAAGGAAGAAGATTTAGAATGTGATGCAAAACAAATGATAAAGCTCTCCGTATTTATAGAACTTAAAAAGTAATGTGAACACCGTCTTTTACTATTGCTACAACGGCCACTCTTTTCACTATTCCTATTGCGGCTGCCTTTTTACTGTTCCTATTGCGACTGGCAGGTAAGCTACAATTATTGATTTGTTCAACACACACAGCCAAAAATCATTTTCGTCACATTTAACCGTATGAAATAAAACGACAAATCATATTATAATCCCATAGTCTTATATTTTTCTTTTAAAACTAAAGTCTGGATAATGAGCAATGACAGGTTCAAAAGTGTGGAACATAGAGTTCTGGCTACTCGGATAGGATGTGTATCAGTTGCAACTTTCTTCGGTGCAATAAAGAAAACGGAACTACTGAGCCCAATAAAGGAACTATTATCTGGAAAGAGCCCTGAATCCCTCGGTTTATAAGGAGACAACTTATGGAGAGTCCAGAATGTGTCCCTGTTTAAGTAATAAATCAACATTTTCTGGGACCAAAATGACAATTTCAAATGGTTTTGGGTCATTTATAATTTCGTCTAAGCTGTGGTAATGTTTGAACCTTTTCTTTTCGAGTTAACCTCCTGTAATATTATGAACCTATCCACAGATTTAGTCACGAACAAAAAAGAATGCTTTTTAATCAGAACCATATATATATATATATATATATATATATATATATATATATATATATATAATTAGTTTAAGAGAATGATCAGCTAGAGCTAATACATTTGAACATGCCATCATTCTAGCAAATCAAACCAATAGGGAAAACGATGTCAAGTCATCATCTCATTCTCTAAAACCACACCACCATCATTTGCTTTCCCCTTTGCTCCAAATGCTTACATTTTAAAATTTTGTTGCAAAGAAACCCAAAAGAAACATCTCAATGATTAATATTAAGCATATAATTTCAACATTGTAGAAAAATAATTTTTTAAAATAAATAATGGAGAACGATCAGCTAGAGCTAATACTGAGTGTGCCATCATTGCGGCAATCAAACCAATAGGGAAATAATAGTCATCATCTCATTCTCCAAATTGAAAAATTATATATATACACAAAAATCAATAAAAATTGAAGTAAATATGCATATAGGAATATCTATCTACGCGTGCAAATTTAGGAAATATATGGATTTGGATAGGAGGAGACGAGGTAATATTTAAGCCAGAGTGAGAAACCAATGCAAGTAACCCATTTGGATTAGTAAATTTCATACAGTAATAGACGAATCTCGGTCGCGCGTTCCGATTGGTCGGTCGGATTCGGAGCGTGACGGGAGTGGAGAGAGGTTGAGAAAGTCGATTAAGGAGGAGAGGGCGGCGTGAATACTTTAATAGCGTAAAAGAAACTGTGGTTCGAAAGTGAAACCCTAGTACCAAATGGGAGAGACAGAGTGGCCAATTTATACAGAGAAATCGATCCGAGATTTTGTCGGATTACCACAAATGCCCTTGAGTTTTGTCCATTTGAGCCTTTAAGACGGTCCATAAATAATGGGCCAGTGGGCCAAGGCCCATTACCTTTTCCTTGGTCTTTTTGATGATCCATCCATTTCACCATCTCCGCTCGCTTCGCCGCCAGGCCGAGGAAGTGACACCTTGAGAATCATCACCGCCTCACATCACCCTCCCCGACTGTATATGAAAGCTCTCAAAAAACCCGTCTTTCTTTTCCTCACTTGAAGAAATGGGTAACCCATTTTTGAAGCGTCTCTTCCATAATATATGTAAGCAAGGTATTTTTTTTGGAGAAAATGGTGGGAGAGGATTATTGGGAAATTGGGTTTGGTGTGTTAATACAATGAGATTGAATATTTAACTTATATTTCTTTTTTTGGTTAGATTGTATGGAAACTTTTGTGAAGAAGCAAGAAGAATCAGAGAGGTTTATATATGGGATTCTTTACCGGTTTTACTCACAACAGAAGAAGCCAAACAAGGTTGAAGAGGATGTAGTGAAGCAAGAAAAAAATGCCCCTCAAGTCAGTTTGAGGTCTAAAGTTGAGAAGAAGGTAGATAAGTACACTTCTGATGAGGAAGACTTGTTTGGTGATAATAAGTGGAAGTTGGAGCTTGCTTGGCTCACCAAAGCTCTTGAGCCTGCTCTACAATTGTGTAGGTGGGCTCTCCCAACAGGTTTGTTTATGTCAGCTTATGATTCGTTTGATTGTATATAGCTTTCTGGTGGTCGTTGTGAATGGTTTACAATATGAAGCATCTATAGCTTGTTTAGTCCGTTCTTTTACTTCCAAAGTTGAGAATAAGGAATTGATGTACATTTTGCAAATTTACTACTCTGTAACTAATGACAATGTATAAGACAACGGATCAAGTTTTTTTTTTTTTTTCTCTCTCTATGATCTTGTGGAACCATCAAAAGTCGTTTCCTAATTGTTCACCTAAACACATAATGAATGAAGAAAGAAAATATTTCCGTCACTTTCTTTCCTATAGTTGCCCATTACGGATTTAGACATGGCGTAAATGTTGGATTTTAGAGTTTGTGTTTCTTCATCCTAAATGCCTGGTAATCTAAAGGGTGAAATAAATTGTTAAAGTTGCAGGAAGTGAGATTGGAAACAGATCCCCACCTGGAACTCGATCAGTTAGTGAGATCATTTCAAGCATCCAAAGGAGTAAGAGTGGTATTCAGGATTGGACTTTGAGCGACCTTACAGTTGGCCTGTATCTATTATATCTTCGTCAAGCATCATCAAGCCCCATTGAAGATGTCAAAGGCATTCAGATATCATCAGATTCAATCGTAGTTCCTATACCTTTTTTATTATTACTGTTTCGTATGATGAATACTTGCATGCTGAATACAGGGGGCTATGAGTGTGTATAATATGCGTGTGTTTGTATATTCAGATATCATAAATGGGTCTTAAACTTTTGAAATCTATGTTATGCTTATCAGGCATTCGTTTTGCATTTTAGGTTCATGACCTTATTTACCACACTGAATTAGCAAAAGGTGCTTATAAGGATAACGCTGCAAGTCTTGCAAGGCATAGCATGCTTCGAGAAAGTAATGTGTTGAAGTTTGTTAAGAATTCTAGTGTCATGAGGCCTGGATATTACATAGGGGTTGATACTCATAAGAAACTTGTGATTTTTGGAATTCGTGGAACTCATACCGTCTATGACCTTATTACTGATATTGTTTCTTCAAGTGATGGTGAAGTCACAGTTGAGGGCTATTCTACTCACTTTGGCACAGCTGAAGCTGCTCGTTGGTTGCTCCATCATGAGATGGAAACCATAAGAAAGTGCTTGGTGAAATATGAGGTGGTGAAGAATTCATTTTCGTTTCTTTTTTTCTTGTATGGTGTTGTCTTCGCTTATGCCTTTTCCCCTCTCTTAGATCTTTATTGTTTCTGAGTTTTAAGCATTCTTTATTGATTTTAGTTAGTTTGGTAGTGAACCTGACTCACTAACAGGGATTTAGGTTAAGGCTGGTAGGTCATTCACTTGGAGGTGCTACAGCATCTTTACTAGCAATAATGCTCCGCAAGAAGTCACTTAAGGAGCTGGGTTTTAGCCCTGACATTGTTACTGCTATTGGGTATGCGACACCACCGTGTGTCTCCAAAGAACTTGCTGAAAGCTGTTCTGATTTTGTTACAACTGTTGTGATGCAGGTGAGAAATTGCAATTTTTAATATCTGTTAGCTAGTTTGTTTCTATTGCTTCCCTTTCGTTATTTCTTCTCATTTATCCTCCTATGCAGGACGATATAATCCCCAGGTTAAGCGTTGCTTCTCTTACAAGGTTGAGGGACGAGATTCTTGATACTGATTGGTAAGTAGATTTCACATGGTATTAAAGCAATTCAATTTTTTTCTGACGACATTTGGAGAGAAGGGACATGTTTGAGTCAAATGTAAAGGGTATGCTTTAAATAGAGCAAGAGTAAGATTGCTATATGGCGACTGGTACTTTCTTTTGTTGGGTTGATCGTAATTGTTAAGGCTTCACAAAATTTATCCCTCATTTCTCATCTTTGAAGGATGAGTGTAGTCGAGAAGGAAGATTGGAGAAGCTTTATAGATTTGGTTACAAACGCAAAGCAGGTGGTGTCTTCAATGCAAGATGTAGCTCGAAAACTTGCTGACTATGCAAAGTTTAGAAAAACAGAAAATTCATCTGGTGAGCCCCTCTTAATCAAGGTTTCCAACATTTCTGATAAGATAGTTACTTCTCATCCAACCCTGTTACATTCTAGATATTGAAAATACTTGCATGAGTGGTTATGTCTGGTTTACACATTAGTAGTCAAATTTTGCCTTCTTCCCTTAGTGAATGCTGTTTTGGCCTCTGCTCAGATAATCTGGTCGCTGGTAAACAATCATCAGCTTCTCCAAGAGCCGCTTTAACCACCAAAACAGGATATGAAACTTCTGTTGCTGTTAAAACTGGAGGCTCTGCCTGTACGGTTCCTGAGGAATTGTTTGTGCCAGGTTCGGTTTACTACCTAAAGAGGAACTTGAGCTCTCATTCCGGAAGCCCCAGGGAGTTTTTCACACTGTGGAAAAGGAATCCCGGTGAACATTTTCAAAGAATTGTGCTCTCCAGCAACATAATATCAGACCATAAATGCGATAGCCATTACTATGCGTTAAGAGATGTACTCAAAGGTTTACCTGGCCCCTATGATGAAGGTATTTTCAGATGAGTAAAGGCTAAATAAGCCTTGATTTCTTCCTGTTTGTATTGCGAAGACGTGAATTGTTTGGTAACCAACTTGAATCAATATTTCGAGTATTTGTACAAATCGGCCATTGTTATTGATGTATTATTACATCCATGCATTTTATGGTTTCTAGTATGTTTTTTTCCGTTGATGATGAGATCCCAATAGTAGGTCACTTCCCAGAGTCATTCCTATTCGGTTGAGCTCAATGGTTTCTAGTATGTTTTTTTCCGTTGATGATGAGATCCCAATAGTAGGTCACTTCCTAGAGTTATTCCTATTCGGTTGAGCTCCTAAGAGGGACATGAGAGTTCGAACTTTTAACTTTACCCTCTCTAAGTGAAAGAATATCTTAAAAAATAGCGTCTTGTCACTTTCAACCACCCTATATGGAGTTGGTTTCTAGTCCTTAGTTTGGATTCCTATCCACTTTTACGTGTTACCAGTGTATGACGTGGAAAATAAACGACAATTAGTTTGAAGAATGATATGTAACTTAAAAATGACGACAATGAGAAAAATGATGTTTGCGTATGATAGTGACAGAACTTTTAATGACAACAATGGAATGCACAAATGGGAATGAAAGATGACGGATAAGTCTGAAAAATAATAAAAACTTTGGACTTAAAGAACATGGAGGAAATTTAGAAACGATAATATGTTCAAGAAATGACATATAAATAGCTTGAGAAACACAAAATAATGAAAAATACAACAATTTTGAACCTCGGGATTCCGAAGATAGTTGAAGATCTGAAAAGAATGCCGAGTAAGATTATGTAAATGACGGAATTTTGAGTCCATTTCAAATAAATATTTGTTTGGACCTCGGGATTCTAAAGATAGTTGAAAATCTGAAAAGAATGCCGAGTAGGATTATGTAAATGACCGAATTTTGAGTCCATTTCAAATAAATGTTTGTTTGGAGGGAGTATGTAAATGACTAAACTTTTGACTCATTTTAAGTAAATGTATGTTTTTTAAATGTTGTAGCAAAGTAATTAGTATGTCAGTAGATATACCAAATTTAATATATGATATACCTAGTATAAAAATTGATATACTTTGTATACAAACTAAAATTAGTATATAAATAAATATACTAAGTGTAAAAATATATATCTGTACATTTAACTATAAAAATAAAAAAATAGACACTTAATAAAATAAAGTGTAAAAAAATGACACCTACCATAAATTCTCTTTTTTTTCCCTTCTCCTTTCAAGGGTATTTGTGGGAACAAGAGAAAATGACATAGATAGGACCACTTTGGACCCAATTTGATTTTTTTGTGAAGAGGAAGGCTTTTTTGACATAGATAGGAGTAAATGTTTAATTTTGTAGGAGTTATTAGAGAGAGAAACAAAACCATTCCTAATTTGTCCTTGGAAGGTTGAAGAGCTCAATTAATGCATTTTAATTTTTTTTTCCTTTTTCTTTCAATTCCATCCTTCTTCTCCACGTTATTTTCTCTCTCTTATCGTGTTCTTCTCTCTCTCCCCCTCACTGTACTTTTTTTTTTTCCTCGATAGATATTGTTTGGGAGCTTTGGCATTTGAAAGGTGGTGGATGTTGCTTAGATGTTGTTAGGTAAATATGTGAAGGAAGCTTTGTTTTTGTTTGATAATGAGTGATCGACCTTGAATAAAGTCTGTAATAACCATCTAGAAAATATTGTGCCGAAATATTCTTTTTTTTTTTATTGAACTATTCATCTTTCTTCGTGTAATAGTGATTTAGACGTCACATGTCAGAATGACCTTACTTCAAGGTCAAATTCATCTTGACCTATATAAGTCAAGCAAAACTTGACCCATAGATCAATATTATAGTGCTTTATGAGATAATTGTAATATTGATCGAGTGATTTTTGAGATTTTTATTCTCCATAAGGATGACAAATAATCTTGTATTTGTGAAATATAATAGTCATTTAGACAAAAAAAAAATATGATTACACTAATTATGAAAAGCATTGGTGTTTTGGTCAAGTTATTCTTGACCCTGAATCAAGTTTTACTTGTTCTCGAATTAAGTAATAGTTAACATGGGATCAAGTTATTTTTGACCTGGGATAATAAACAAATTGTTTATTAAATAAACTAAATTTTACTAAATATTATGCTAAATAGATAATTATAGGCAAGATGATATTTATGCCAATATAGTTCAACATCCATAATTGAAAAAAAAAAATGTATAGAACATATATGTAAAATAATTCATTGTCTTTCTCCTAGAAATTGGGTTACTTCTCTTAGGTCACTCCTCTTGGTCAATTTTGGTATAGTCCTCTTCTTTCTATAATGCATGATAATACAATTCGTATGTAAGCTAATGATAGAAGTATTCCATTCTCTCTGTAGTGATCTTGGTAACAAGCTTGTCAGACATCAGGAAATCAGTGTACTTGATTACAAATATGCCAAAATTTCTATTTGAAAATTATAAAATAATAAGTTAAATCAAACAAGGGAGGGGTCAAATGGGATCTAACCTATGGTCAAGTGAGACTTGACCCTAAGAGTGTGACTTGAACCAAAGAAGGTAAAAAAGAACTTACACGTCGAGAAATTCCATAAAGGGTTACCCAAAAAATTTTCTATAACAAATGAGAAAATAATACGGACATAAACATACCAACTAAAATATTTCCTAAAAAATTATCATTCCATGACACAAAGAGAAATAGATGTAGACAAATTAAAAAAAAAAAAAAAATTTTTGCAAAAAGACTAAAAAAAAATCGATTTTTTATCATCTTCCATCGGCCTCTCTCCCTTCAGATTGGCTAATTAATTGAGATCTTTTTTCCTTCCACTGCTTTATTCTTCTTCGACAGAGTTCTCGACTTCAACGCAAAGTTTTGGGTAAATCTTTCGGAATTTTTTGGATTCAACATAATGCATTTTGGTCATTTTGGAACTTTTTTGATTAATTGAGATGAGAACAATAGGTTGAAAACCTTAAATACTAACTTCGGTAAACTATTTTTTAGTGGTTTTTAATTCTCTTTTTTGTAGGTTTTTTGCTTCAGTTTCGAGAGAAATGAAAAGAGAGAGAACTAGAGAAAAATGAGGGAAAATGAGGGAGAAATGAGGTTTTATTGGGAAGTGTGACATCATGTTAATTAAGGTTGTGGTCATGTAAGTGGAGTTGGTCGAGGGTTTTGAGAAGGCAGCTGTGTCATTTGATTTGTGTGGATCCTATTTTTTTTACCCTAAATTACTTATTAATAAACCTGGTTACAAAAAACTGATCTTATCCATATCCTTTTCTCTCGGAACAATACTCAAATTCCGGGAAGTGGACTTGACTAGAGTCCTTTGGGCCAAAGTAGGCCGAAATAACTTTTTTTATAACAATATTAATGTCGGGTATTCGCAAATGTCAATATTGACAATATTTTTAGCCTTCACAAATATTGTAACCACATGTTACTACTCTAGTGATAAATGTCACAAATATTCAACAGTTCTAAATTGTTTAATGGTAATCCTAAAAAGGTGATTTTGTCTCTCGGGTTCATTTCCCAATTGGTTTTGCTCGGGACGAATTTGAATGGACTAAACTTGGGAGACAGATTGGGTTCCGTTGGATTCCTAGATTGGGCTTGGGGTGTAGTTAGAGTGCAAGGGTTGGAGCTTAATACTACATTTTAAGACAATTAAAGATATATGAATCAAAAGTTAGCAATAATTTTTTTTTTAAGAATTTTTTGTCATGAAATTATACATAAATTAACGATTCGAATCCATCCTCTCAAGTACATTCACGTATACTTCTAAGAATCCTAGACTAAAAAAGTTCCCAATAGTTGTTTACATTGTTTTACCTATAATTTTCTTTTTTTTTTTTTTGAAAAGTTTTACCTATAATTTTCAGCACTTAAAGTTTCTTCTTTGAAATTAATTCGGAAAGGGAAAGATGACAATTATATAGATTTTTTAAAGATAAAAAGGTATAAATTAGTTAGGTCTAATGAATCATAGTTGGGGACGTCGTTTCTTAGCGCGGTTATGGGATGCTAATCGGTGAACGGGGCATATGATTTTTATTTTTTTTTTTATTTTTTTTTTTGGTATCTCCCCTACTTGAGTCGAGGTCAGATCAGGGAATTGGTACACTCCCACCCCAATATACTTACATATATCTAAACATTATATAATGCTAATTTGTATTTTAAATAGCATAGCGCTAAAAACAAAAAATCACATAAAATTGAATGCATTTAATTTTAATTTCAGCCAGGATTTTCCAAATACATTTAAATGGGGATGGAGGCTAATTTAACGAGGCAGGGGTGATGGCCGGAGTTATTCTCTGCTTCGTTCCGTCCCATTTACATCTCTAGCGGTATTGGTCTAATTTTCAATTTCCTAGTTGCAAAAGTAACTTGTAATTACTAATTAGTGCCCATTAATTACAAAAAAATTTTCCCAAAAAAAAAAAAAAAAACAAAAACGAAAGCCCTAGAAAGAACCCTTGGTGAGGTCGAGAAGCAGAAAGAAAGAAANAAAAAAAAAAAAAAAAGCAAAAGAAAATAGTGCTTATTGGTTTAGTTCCGAATACGTCGTCAGAGTCCCAATCTCTCACCTGTTTTCGTTGATCACTGATCAATATAGGTCCCAACTAATTAATTGATTGGGAAATAATTTTAACGTCACTCAAAATTGTTCTTAATTAACATATAAAAGCCCTAATCACCGAATGTACTTTCATCTGGAAAAAAATAAAAACATATATACATGACAAACTGTATATATGTTTGTAATCTCCTGTTGAACGTCCTCTTGAAATGACAAGCTGCTGTCCTTATAGTTCAATAATCTTCTATTGAACGATCAAATCAGTCCTCATATTTTGGCTTAGACTTTGAACATCTGCCTCCCGTTCAAACTACATGACAAACTTTTTATATAACGCTACAAGCAAATTATGCCAACATGTAAAACAAACTTTCGTCATCAACATTAATTGTATGTGCTCATTTGAAAACGAAACTTTCCCCTTATGATTACTCAATCATCACGCAAATGGGCATTTTCTTTGTGTTATATATCTACATCTATATGTTGTCATTGTTTATAGTTTGAACATCTAGAGTAAATGGTCTCATATGGATTCGATCTTCATATATTCTAGGACCCGTTTGCATGTGTGTATGTATGTTTTTTTTTTTTTTTAAGAAAAAGTTTATATTAATAACGATTAGTATCTCATCCTGTTCTTACATGAGATGGGTCATTTTCCGCAATTATTTTAAGAATGAGCTTAGCTAGGGAACAGAATAACTAAACAATATAAATTAAATATTGGATTTTTACTAAATATTGGGTATAAAATTGGAATAATAGTATACTTTTAGCTAGATGTGATAGATTATACTTAATTATTTCAATGTATATAAAATCATCTACACACACGGATCATTGGTCCCATATGCTACCTGAGTGTCTTCTTGACTGGTCATCATATGTGTTTGACTTTCTTTTTCTTTATTCTCAACATAATTTTGATATCCTAAATCCAAAATATTATTCAATGCTTTCTTTTTGCTTTGAAACATAAGAAACAATTAAATAAAAGTATGAATATAGGAAACCATGAAAGATACACATATTTGGTTTCAAGCTATAAATATTAAGTTACCTACCCAATGTAACAGTAGAGCAGTGCTAGCATTAATAGAACTTTTTTTTTCTCTCTTTTGTCCCATTATTTAATACGTGAATTTCATATAATATTATACAGTATAATAAAGTTTATGTATCAAATAATGAACTTATTCGTATTGCTAAGAAATTACTTGAATTTCAAATTCAAGCCATTAATATATAATGAAGCAGACAACAAAGATTTTTTTTTCATTTATTCTACATATAATAATTAAAAAGATTTTGCCTTAATTGGAGTATAATCAATGCTTAGTAAGAGTAATCCCTAATTCACCTTTGGGTGTCGAGGAGAAGATACTAGAGAGAATAGTTGTTGCTATAGTCATTAATAGTGTTATANATGAATATAGGAAACCATGAAAGATACACATATTTGGTTTCAAGCTATAAATATTAAGTTACCTACCCAATGTAACAGTAGAGCAGTGCTAGCATTAATAGAAAATTTTTTTTCTCTCTTTTGTTCCATTATTTAATACGTGAATTTCACATAATATTATACAGTATAATAAAGTTTATGTATCAAATAATGAACTTATTCGTATTGCTAAGAAATTACTTGAATTTCAAATTCAAGCCATTTATATATAATGAAGCAGACAACAAAGATTTTTTTTTCATTTATTATACATATAATAATTAAAAAGATTTTGCCTTAATTGGAGTATAATCAATGCTTAGTAAGAGTAATCCCTAATTCACCTTTGGGTGTCGAGGAGAAGATACTAGAGAGAATAGTTGTTGCTATAGTCATTAATAGTGTTATAAATAACCATTTTGCTTCCTCTTTTTTATTTATTTATTTATTTAAGTTTTTATATTTTTTTATATAGATTTTATATATCTAGGCTCTAGGCATGGTTTTTTCGATAGCTAGGACCAAGGAGCCATATATATATATATATATAGTAACTTGTCTTTTCAATTATATACTTGCTAGAAACAAGAAATGAAACTCCATTAATTAGATATTGTAAGGGCAATTACATAATAATTATTGGCGTACAATTATGGACCATAATCTTCTACATTTGCTTGTTTTATATGTACATCGGTGAAATACGTGGCAATGTCTGCCCGAAAGACCCAACTTGGAACACAATTATGACCACTAAATCATCGTTTTGCAATTTCTCATACTGCTATACATAGTGTGAAGCATTTTTCGAGTTGGTAGTGACGTGGAAGTTGGGTCCTCTGGGACCCACACGTGGGAGGAAGGACTGTTGTGCCACAACAAATCACTTTCTTTAACAACAGCTACAGTTTTGATCTGTTTCTTCATTTTTCCTTTTTTTTTTTTGAAAAAAAAAATAATTGAAGAAAGAAAGAAACATCTGAACGCTCTGTAGACTAGGTAATATGTTTCCGGTACTTGACCTTTCGAACATCCAATGTTATAACATACATGTTATAAAAAGAGACATAAAAGAAAAGACCATACTTGGACAGAAAATTAAAGCTTGTCACCTGTCTAATAATTGGATGAGATGTTTAGTCTTGACACCGTATTTTTGCAACAAAGGCAATTAATTACATATTAATGGTAGTGCCACTAGCTTAATTTATATAATATATATGGCAGCCTGTATTTTCGAAATCATGAACAGGTTCCCCCCCTTTTTTTATTGGTCTACATATAAGATTGAGACGACAGACTTCTTAATTAGCTTTGATTTAGTTTGAGGAGCCTAGCTATGTCTTGGTTGAAAAGGATGCAGATAGTCTTCTATACTTCTAATTTTTTATACTTTTTCTTGAAGCGATAGATGTATATATACATGTGATTTAACTTGACAGGGATTTAATAAAATTATCACGAACACAAAATTATCATAGGCTTGTCCAGAGAGTTCAAAACTAAGAATTACTTGAATCCCAAGTAAAAATTTAAAAACGAAATAATTTATCCTTTTACATGTACAATATAATATTGAAATTCTTTAGAATATAACATTATCCTGCAAAGTCTCTCTGCTTATAACTGTTGTGTATTTATGTATTCTAGAACATATGCCCGGCAGAACCAGTAATTACGAATATGGTGATCCAGTTGGGGTGGGGTATGCATGTCTTAGCTAGAGACATACACACATACATAAGGAGTAAGGACAATAGCTTAATAGTAACAAGTTGGGCTGTTTAGTACTTTGCTAAATATTTGGTTCATATAGATGATAGGTACTGTGTCTGGTATAATCAGAATAAACTAATAAATCAATTATCTCAAATTATGCCATATTTTAATTAATTAGCCAATCTTTTCATTCATTGTCGCGTTGAAATTCATTGGACATCATGTGTGAGCACCTGCACAAGTATCTAATGAGTTAAAGTGATCAGAGAACTCACACCACGAAGGGACATATATATTAGGGCATAATAACTAACAAGAGAAATTGAAATATAAATATAACATAATTACTTTTTTAAAAAAATTCATTTTCCTTCTTCCCTTCTTGTAATATGTATGTGAAAAGTATCTTTAAATGAAAAAGTGATTGAGCTAAGAGGGTCCTCTTAACTATAAAATTATTTCATTTATAGACATCTGATATAATGGTGTGCTCTCTTTAAAAAGATTAGTTGAACCTTAACTAAATTATTGTTTTAAGTAGTTTAATTTATTACTTTAGTATATTATATTTAACACTTAAACATACCTCATTGTCTCCAAGTTCATTCTTTCACCTTCCCATTCTTGAGTGGCCAACAAGTACACATGTCAGAAGCTTTCCCCAAATTGTCGTTTACGCCATGCGCAAAGCCCAAAAAACCACCCCTTTCATATTTAGCATTTAGGGGGGACTAATTAACTGATATGTTTAACTTAATTCACAATTTACAATGCCAAAATATCTTATATATATCATTTGATAAATGTTACTGCTGCGCTAGCTAGTTTGACGTACTTTACATGATTAAATGTTCATTTTTTTAATTTTTAACTTGATCTAGTACGTAGTACTAGCTAGTTTGCATGAAATTTCATACAATACATATGCTTTTAAACTTTTTTTTTAAATGACTTTTAAACTTGTACATATAGAATTTTTTTTTTTAAAAAAAAGTATCTCTAGGTCTCTAACTACATTAATACTCTAGTGTTCTATCCCACAGTCACGAATCACTGTTTAATTTTTCTACATTTATTTCAGGAATATTCTTTATTTTGAATTTACTATTTTGTCTCCATCTGAGTTAATTAATTCTACAAAGTTAATTCTAAAACTTAGAGCGAGTGCTGTAGTGGTATAGTTAATAAACATATAATTGTCAGGGTAATTGCCTTTAATCCATGTGGAGGGACTGTTTTGGACCTTAGGATAATTCTGGACGAAATAATTTTAGCTAATTTCGTTGGACCTGTTTGATACTATACCCCACTCAATCTTAGGAATTGGGACTGGCAGGTTCGTAATTATATATATGAAATGAATTACAGCAGGGTTATATATATATATATATAGGTTGCCAATCTAAGTATTTTTTTTTTAGCCGTTAGATCACCATTTAATAGTGATCCAATGGTTATAATGAAGTGCATGAAAAGACGTGCATCATTAATGCTCTTTCTCTCTTTTATTTTTTACAATAAAAAATGTGTATGCTAAATTTTCATTGGCCAAATTGATACTTACTCATAGGTAAAAAAAAAAAAATACCCACTGGATTGGTGCCCATATAAATATATATATATATATATATATATATAAGCCAAAATGTGTCCTAAAAACTTACTTGGGACTCTAATGAAATAATTTTTTTTTTGAGAGTGACATTCTAACAATAGTCAATGTGAGAAATTCATAGTGTTTGATTTTGGGTCCCAATTAATGTAAAGAAATTAGTAATTTGGCTAACTAGCTGAATCTTGGAGCCCTGCTGCGGTCGGAATGATATTAAACTAATTATAAATTAAGGCAAGTGTTAGCTAATGTGACATCTATGCAGTGTATTGCACACTGAAAAAAAGTATCTAGGAAAATCGACAGAAAATTTCCTATCAGGTTTGGTCAAATTTCAAGTTTCGTTCTATGTATTGATAGTTTTTCAAAGCATTAATTTCTTTAGAATTTTAAAAAGCCAAGACTAGCAATTAGCACAAAATATGATCAATAAATAAATAAACTGGGACAGCATTGATCGAATTCATATACGCGGAAAAGAATCAGATAATAGGATGATTAATATTTGCTCTGGCATGATCAATTCTCAATGGCATACTTTTTGCCAGCTGTAAGTATATATATGATATACATGTGACAATACTAGTATGCATAATGCATTACTTCAGTTTTATCTGTCACTTTTTTAGGTTGTCACATTCGGGTTTCACTTCCTGCAGAGAGTTTAAAATTGACGCATACAGATTATCATTAATTTTATTTTTGGATTTTGCTAATTCCCATGTTTGGTCGGTATTGTATGAATAAGTATCTGAAGACTGATATATATGTGGACGGTGGACTAATTTCTATTAGTTGTATTCATTCTCTGATATTAGATTCCAGCATAATCAGAGCACTCATCACTGTGTATCACATATATAAGAAGAAATAAATTCAACAATATATATATATATATATGAATAATGAATAAGATACCAAGCAAATCAAAATGGGTTTGGTTTGCGGTAGCTCCTTTGTCGTTTGAGGAATCTCATTCGAGAGAGCGAAGATTTCAGTCAGGAAGGGGTATAGAATTGAGACTTAAATATGAATTAAATAATCAAATGTGCACCCCATTAAAGGAACACAATGTAATTAATTATTCATTATTATACAAATCACCACCACCCCTCCTCTATAATCTATAATCTTTATAAACAGGGGATCATGGATGCGGCTCTAGCAAAAATCTTCTATAAATTAAAGCCAAAATATTAAGCCCTCCAAAAATTATCAAAACCCCTTTCTGATAATCAGAAATTCGTTGATTTATCGATCGATCGATAGATCGATCAAGATGACAGGTTCCGGTTCTCCTTGTGGAGCCTGCAAATTCTTGAGAAGAAAGTGCGTTAGAGGTTGCGTTTTCGCACCTTATTTCTGCCATGAACAGGGTGCTACCCACTTCGCTGCCATTCACAAGGTCTTTGGTGCAAGCAATGTGTCTAAACTGCTTGCTCATCTTCCTGTAAGTGATCGTCCTGGCGCTGCAATTACCATCTCATATGAAGCTCAAGCTAGGCTTAAAGATCCCATTTATGGCTGTGTTTCACATATTTTCGCACTTCAACAGCAGGTAAAATAAGTACACCTCGGCCTAAAAAAAAAATTTCAGTAAGATTAAGTGACTTATGATAGAATATAATTATTTCTATTTTTGAATGTCACGTTATATCACCAGAATCAAATCAAAATTGAAATAATTATATACGTTTTCTTAATGTCAACTCATATCAGAATCGTGTCAACATCAATCTGTATGTAAATAACTTTGACGGAATTTTTGTAAAAGTGAAAAGAGTAGAATTTTATTTTTGACAGTTCATTGATGTGAATCTGTTAGGTCATTAATCTACAAGCACAACTAGCATCAATCAAGGAACAAGCAGCTCATAGCTTCGGCGCCAATGGCTCTGCCAGTGGAAACCCTAATGAAAAGTACCTCAAAGATGTCCACAATTGGTTTCAATCAGAAAACTCAAACAACATGGTGCCTCAAATTAGTCCGAACATGACGATCGACGCGTCTTATACGCTCCCTTACTTTGAGAATAAGGCGCCATTGGCGTCTAACTCTGGTGGGAGTAGTTGTGAAAATTCAATCTTTGTAGAAGAAAATAATAATGAGTTATACAATAATGGAAGGTTTGACGAGGCTTTCCACTTCATGTCCTCGTTAGACAGTTTGCAAACAGTCCATAGGCAAGTGGGTTTTCAGGACTACTACTCGGACGACCTTCAGTCTGTGCCTTTTAGCTATGCCCGGCATTCATGAGAAAATTATTTACTGAGGCCTGCTTTTCACAAGAACTATATTATAAGTAGATATTAGTTGAAGAGGATTATTCCAGTTTCTAATATAGCATGGTAAAATACTGTGGAACATGATCAGGTGATGCTAGCTAGTGAATATATATATATATATATATATATATATATATATATATATATATTTGTTGCCTTTGTATAAGGTAGAAACCCTAGAAATGCTTATAATACGCGTTCGATCTGGGGCAATTGGTAATTAATATTGAGGGAAGTTTCAGTACTCAATGCTATATTGTATGCTTGCTAGCTAGAGAGGTTTGCCATCATTCCAACCATCTTTATTGGCTTAGTTCATTAATCTTGGTTGATTTTGCTTAAGCGCAATGTGTTTATATATATATATATATATATATGTATATGTATATTGAGCATTCATTGTTCTGAATGGACGCCTTCCTCATGGAGATATAATATTCTAATGTGCGTGTATATATATATATCAATACGTCTGATGGATGCATACCATCAGTTTTAATCTCAAAATTGTTGACATTTAAGGCATGCATAAAAAAATCAACAAAAGTTTCTATTTTATATAAACTAGTTGTTAGTTTTACATAAAATGCTGTGTAAAATTGCAATATGTATGAAATTCCATCTACAGATAGATTTCCGTACAAATGGAGTTCTTGGCCAGCTGTTAAGCCAGGGAATATTAGCCATAATGAAGTAAAAAGTTTATTCTTGAAATAGACCAATTTTTTTATATATGTTTCTTGATCTTTTGAGAGTGGGGGCATGTGCTCTGAGTTATATATGTGGCATATGGCATCTGGAATTAATGGGAAATTAATTACCTGGCTGATCGATCAGCACTTAGGAAAATTGAAAAGATGCCTATTATATGTACATGTACATATATTCATAGGCAAGTTAATTTCATAAGGACTAATAATAATAAATGAACTTTAATATACAGTTTTTGTGGATCAGAGAGAATTAACGATTATGATCCTTTGTTCAGAATTAGCATGTTAGCTAGGTTTGGTTGTTAATTTTTGAGAAATATGACTTAAGAGAGCAAAGACATTGCTCAGTTGATCTAAGGTCTGAGGGATGTATGTGTGAGTTTTAGGGAGTCAGGAGTTCAAACCTTGATAGAGTGTACGTGTGTTATTTTCTTTTAAATTTGTAATAAGTGGTGGTTATTAGTTAAGCCTCACTTTTTTTTTTAAAAAAAAAGAAAAGAGGTGCAAAGACATTTTCTGATGATCAGTTTTGTTGGACTTGCACAATTGTTTCTCAATAATTAGCATAAGGAGAATATTGTTTCTTTCCCTCTTATTGCTAACTACACCCGAGAGTACTGAAGTAATATTTAAGATGTTGCTTTTAGATATCTAAGCCTAATTCTCTTGAAGCTTTTGACATGTTCCTACACTTTTGGATGGCTTAATAAATATCATCAGTTTGATGAGTCCAAGCTTGTTAAATCGGTCTTACAACTTCTTAAATTATTTGCCTATACTCTTTAGTAAATAATGTCACAAGGGACTACATGTATATGATCGTCATGAGTATTACTACCATTCTACCATTCCTATCTTCAGCCTTTTTTTTTTTTCGCTCTTCTATCTGCTTTAACATTGTCCCGCATTCCTTCTTCTCAATAAATCCTCTCCTCTGAGCTAGAGTTTGTACATATATATATATATATATATATATACTGAAACAAACATTAATGTAGCTCTGTCTGATATATAGTGCCGTGCGTTAATTAAAAGTTCTATTATTCGATCGAAATATAGCTCCTTTGTGCTGTACAAATGAAACGATATTCCTCCCGAAAAGATAAGCAATCGAAATGGCAATATTAACAATTATTGCTCCTATCAATGTACTGGGTATCTCGAATTCAGTCCACATATTGTGATCATATGTCTTGTTTTGCTTCTTTTTTTTTTTTTTTCATATATGCTAATATGTTATTGTGGTGTGATTAAAATAAATATATGAATTTCTCGAAATAGAAATCTATCATCAGCTTTTAACATATTTGAGGATATACTTCCTTGAAAGTTTTAATTTTATCGAAAGGTTGTAATATTTCTATAATTGATGTAGTGTCAAAAATGGTTGATATACACACATATGATATATGACATATGGTATACTCCGCCAGTGTACAAGTATTGCTTTAATCCTTGGATAGGAATAGTACTGCAGAGATACAGTGTGGAAGCTCTCTAGACAATATCACCTTTTATAAAAACTAAAAGTACATACAGAGTTCCAATGCAACTTTAAACAATTATTACAATTATGAACCTGATGACCTTACTTAATTGTAGGTTGATCTATAGCTAGCTAGCTCGACCGATTTCAAAACTCTTTCCCCAAAGTACTTAGAACTGAATTAATAAAAGTTCTACAACAGCAAATTACAATGGGAACCCAAATTATAATCAATTACTTTGCTGAACTTTCAAGACTTATAATTAAGAGCCAAGACCAGCTAGGAAAAGAAATTCAAGATAGAGAAAGTAGTTCTCAGTCAAATAAAACTAGACCCCTCCTATACTCAAAAGAAACAAACAAGGACTGCATTTCCATATCATAGCAACAGGTTAAAGATTGGTCAAATAAATCTTCCAAATAAAGTTAATTACTTCTACCTTACTAGAGACCTAATTTCCTTCGGTACTCCTAGATTGTCTCCACTTGTTATGACTCGCTTTCTTACTAATAAAGTCTTTGAAAACCCTCATCTCTAATCACGATCATCTTCACAAACATAAAAACAAATTAAAAGCGTCTTTTTCCTAATCCTTCTTTAAATCCTGGCTCTTTCGAAATGACAATCCCGGCCTTCGTTGTCCTTACTGTCTTCACTACAAAAATTGATACATCACCCGCTCCTTGTAATAAGGGTTGGACTTTGAATATTTGCCTCCTATTCAAACTACACTTAACATTAAAAAAACTTATCTAAGTAATTACATGTATTGGTTCTGGAATTTTTTTTTAAAAAAAGGGAGGAAAAATTTAAAAATTCTCCTGAGAATTAAGTTTCCCTTGCTTTGTTTCTCGCTCATCAAGCAAGAGCGTTTTCACCTCCTTTTTTTATGTTTGTGAGAGACGAAAGCAAACGTTTCAATGCCTAGAGACCAAGTCTCTTTCAGTTATAAGCATAACGATTTGATCTATGATTATATCACGCATGTTACAAAAACTTCAAACTTGGCATCAACAACAACTTAACTGACATGATCATGCATCAACTTATTCGATTCTAAAATATTAGATTCAAATCTTGTTGAGTTCATCATATTGATATGTTCCAAGTATAATTTGATATGGATCACGCGTTATGACATTTTTTGTTCAATAAAAGTTTATGGATTTAGAGCTAGACTACCCTAAAATATATAAAATGTACGTTATAAATTAATTAGAAGTTCTTATTTTATTTTATTTTATTTTATTTTTCTTAGTTAGCTAGATTGAGAACGAAAAGGAAACTAATAAAGAAAACGTGTGATTCGTTACCTACTAATCATCCACACACGTGCAATGGCCCCATATGCAACCTGGGTGTCGGCTTGACTGGTCTAAGAAGAACAAATTTGAGCAGACATTTTCCAGCAATTTTGTTTGTTTTTAATTCTTTTTGAATTAATATATAGTTCCAACAGATGTCCTGAACTTCCTCTTTAAAATGTTATAAGAGATATAAGTATCAAATAATTCTTCTCTAATTATGTGGGAAAATGAAACGTTATTGGGTATCGTTTTATTAAGTTTTATTAACTCAAGTTTTTGGCCTGTTCTTGTTTAATTTAATTCGTTTTGTTTTGTCCAAGGATATGAGAAAACCGAAATAAAGGACAAAGAAAAAAAAATTGCATAAGAAAAAAAAATTGCATAATTATTACCTAATATAACTGCGGTAGGTGGTGATTCTCAGACACTAACAGCTCAAAATAGAAAAATACATAGAACATACTTATTATATATAGCAACATTAATTGCTCAGTTATTTTTCTTGTGGTTTTTTCTATGGAATTAAAAAAAAAAAGGTGGGGATCCCAACCTCTAATAGAATATGACATTAACTAGTTTAATAATTTGTAATTATTGACCATAATCTTGTAAGTTTCCTAGTTCTCGCACTGACGTTTTTGGCTGGTACGCCATTCCACAAGATTATATATTACTATTGATATTTTTTTTTTCCATTTTTCCTATATAAAAATTTAGAAAATAAAATTAAAGCATGACTCCAGTTTTATCGTTTTGCTAGAGCTCTAGGTGGTGGTGACGTGGCGAGTGGCTGAGGTGGGCTCCGCAGTAGTATAAGAAAAATAAATAAATAAATAAAGCAGAAGCACTCGTGCGGTGTGTCAACATCATAATTGAGATGGTGCATTATTATTCGAGGTCCGTTTTTCTATTGGGCACGTGCAGTGTACCGCAATCCCGAGGATTAATTTTATATCTACGGCTGTCCCTCACCTTTTGTCTTCTTTTGTTCTTTTTTGTAATTATCACTAATGCCTTTTTATTCTTGCTTTTCACTGTTAATTTATCTATGATTAAAGTTTTCAACCTCGCACGATCTTTTTTTTTTTTCTTTTTTTTTTCCCCCTCTTTTTGGGATAAGTAAACCAATCACCATTTTAATTGTTGATCGGCAAGTCCGAGTTTCAACTCTCATCATGAGATTTGAACTATAGAGTTTTTTAATGATTCACAATGACATCTCATATAATGAGAGTCCTCTAACGAGAAGTAAAGTTTTATGTGTTGATTAAGATACTTGATCGTTGGTTTTAATTAAGTTTATGTCAATTAAATACGTTTCTTAGAATCCAAACCACTTATCTGATCAAATAAAAACTATGTACTTCAGAGTTATAGGCTCGCATGTTATAAATTCCACTAATTGTAGGCGGTGGCACCAAAAGATTGGGTTTGGAAAAACAATCCCAGGTAAATAAAAAGTTGATATGCATTTAAATGTTCATCGAATAGGGAAAGGTCAAAACACAATTTTGAGAATGCTTGTTATATTTATTTTTCAATTATAAAATAGTTCATATATATAATTAAAAGTGGTTCATTATTAGCAGATTGAAAAGGAAAAAATAGGGGCTTGAAGTAATTATATTATAGTGGTTTACGGTACAACAACCTATATAAGGATGGATAAGACTTGTTAGAGTAAAGCACTTTCAGAGTTTATTTAGTCCTTTTGTTTCCCTTTTTTTCTTCAGGAATTTGTTCATAGTGTTAGTTATTGTCAGAAAAGAAATAAAGAAAACGACAATCCCAGTGCATAAAAAATTGTAGCCACATTTAAAATCTTGTCCATATGTTCAATTTATCAATTAGTTTTATGCCATGTATAAATTGGTGCACCGTACGTCTTAAGAAACATGCCTTACACTTCGCACCATTAATGTTAATAATTAATTAACATAGATTGGAGTTTGAAGTTTGAAAAATGATAGTGTGGGTCATTCATGTGTGAACTACAGGACATGCACATACGTAATACTCCAGACTCCAGAGATATCACCTGCTTTGTTCGATTGTTTGATTTGAAATTTGGATCAATTACGAGTTCAAATGGTTTTTTGTCTTTTTAATTTGCGGGTTGGGATTCGAAATTATGACCCTTTAATTACAATGAATCTAGGAGAAATTCTGATTACCATGAGATAGGCATGGAACAATTAAGTAGAGAATTATATTAAAGGATAAGTACAGTGAGCGATATCTTTTTCTAACCCAAAAAAAAAAAAAAAAACGTAGAGACGTAAAAGAATAACGAGTACTACACGTCTGAGGATTATTATTAATATTTTTGTGCAAACTGATGTAATTATAACAAGTGAACTAATATATTTTACTACTTTTATAATTAGAAAGGAATGATTTTTACGACAAATTATATACAAAATTGCAATTCACTTGTCACATTACTTAATATATCGTTGTTAGTAAATACTGAATTAGACTGTTAATAATAGGGACGGTATAACTTGTGATTTTTTTCGCGAAAAATACTTTTGAAAATTGAGCATAAAAATACTTGTAAACTACATTAATTTTGAAAAAAAAAAAGAGTATAAAAATATGCTATAAAAATTTAAATTTTCGACAAAAGTATTACATTCGTCAACGAGTTTAGTTTAATTGGTCAAAAATACTAATTATTAAAAATTTCAAAACAAATCAGAAAACCTATGGGTATAAAAATAAAATGGATTTGAAAGAAAAGTAAATCTAATATAAAGAAAATGAAATTGGTGAAAGGTATTTTGTAGTTCTAAAAAATACATACATGTTTTTATATTTTTACATTGAAAAACATGAGTATTTATATATATATTTACCAAAAATACATAATTCGATAATATATATTAATATTATAAGAAAGTCGAATAGTTATTTTTTGTAAAAGTCGTTTCGATAGGTACAAATATCACAGTTAAATGATGATGCGGATTATAAAAATATATTGATAGGTACAAACATTTCATTCATTGTTTCCTATTTGGATTTTTTTTTCTTTTAAAGGGAATCAGATCTTTCTCTCTTTTTTCAAAAGGTAGAGACTTTCCGTTAAAATTTTTTTTCTAACGGTTTTGTTAACAATCCTTTTTTGTTTTTTCCATTTATTATCCAAATTAATAAAATCAATATTGTTTATTTTCTATAATTGATTCCATTCTAAATCATTGATAACGAAAAAAAGAGGTTTACTCAAAACTAATTCACACACTCTTTGAATATTTAATAGTATTATAGTAATGAAATTTTTATGTTTTAATAAAAATCCAATACAATTAGTAGTTTCTCTATGTAGATCTTGTAAAATAAAGTGTCTCTGTCTTGTGTAAAAAAAATGATTTTGGTACTCCTTTTATTTTATTGCAATTAATTAGCCTCATTAATTTATGATTGTTCATTTTTCAAAAAATAGCAATAAAAATATAAATAAATGTTACCGTTTAATGGTATTAAGAAAAATGGCAATAATAAACGATAATATTGTTAAGTACATGTGGGAATCAAGTCATACAAAATAACTATAGGTAATGAGAAGACCAAAAGAAGGAGACTTATAGATCTCGCCCGTAGGTAATTAAAATCTTCGTCTACGTAGAAAGTATAAAATGAAAGTGAATGTTTGGCACTCCTTCAATTAATTTAACTATGACATCCATTGTAGTTCTGTAAAGTATGAAGATTTTGTATCTGGATTTTCCTATAAATCAAGAATGTTAACCAAAATTCTTTAATTTCTAGAATCAGATGTATTTGACAATAGTTGTTACTATTGGATGGATTTAGCTTCTTTTGTTTTTCCATCCTATTTTTTCTCGATGTCCAGTTATATATTGTTTGGCTAGGATAATCTTAAGACTAAATAGATAATTAACTTATCTATTGGAAATTTTTTTTTTTTAATTTTATCTGCTGTTGTCATTATAATAACAAATTTGTTGCCTAAAAATAATAAATTTAGGTAAATGTCAAAACACACGTGGCTAATAAATGCAAAATACCTTATAAATATTATAAATTTTTTTGGGCTAACTAATTACAAATTTAAAGCCATTAAATCATTATTTATTAGTTGTAGCTATTATTAAGTGAATGCCAAATGATAGTTATTGGAGTTAGCTCCATTTATATAGCATGAGTTTTTGTAACAAATAATTTAAGAAAACCTTACAAACTTAAATGTGGCAAACAACTTAATTGGATAATTTATAAGTAGTGCTTCCAACATGCATCTTTTCTTCCCTTTTTGGATTGGTTTCCAACATGCATTTTGCTGAACAATTAATAATGCATAAAATGTCCCCTCAAAAAGAAAAAACAATGCATAAAATGAGAGTTATGGCCATATCAATCTACAAACTAATGCATGCAGATAGGACTACGAAAACAAATAAAATGAAAAGTCCTCTAAATTTAAGTTGCAACAGTTATTTTTCTTCTTTTTTCTTTTTTGGCCTTTAAAAAAGTGTACTTCAACTTAATTCGTTTTAAAAAGCAAATACTAAAAAAGGTTGATTAGATGGGGTTTGCGGTGTCCTCTCTCCTTTAAAAGATTAATTAGTTGGACTCATTCCACATTATTGTCCAATGGCACAATAATAAATATTTATTCAAGAATCTTTTTGGTAAACATGCCTTCTTGTCTCCAAAAATTTTCTTCCTTATTCTAAATTTCCCTCGCTAAAGTGGCCAACAAGTACACCTGAGTGGAAGTCATTTCCCATTTCTGCGATAGTGGCTGCCAATAAGGTCCATGCCATGCAAAAACCCCAGCTTGATGATACGTCCAAATTAATGTAACTTCCAATACCATTAATTCCTGATAATCACAGTTTCGCTTTATTTCCCATGCTAAATTTTGTAATGCTACGCGTAACGCTGCTATTGGGAAATGTATTCAGATTTTGTTTTATTATATAGCTTTTTTTTTTAGGTCTGTTTTATTATATAGTTAGCCCCCCACTTTTTCATAAGCAGTACACTTTTCTCTAAGCACCGGCCCATGAATATTACAATTATATAAAATATAATTTGACTAGCTAGAATGTTGAGTATTTATGAATCAGAATGTTGAGTATTTATAAATCGTCAGATTTTTTTGTCAAATTCTGATAAAAAATACACACTAAAACCATTTCACATAACCCCTTAACTTGATGGCAATTTTATATACAAATAGTTGGCATCTGCTTGAGAATTTTGGATAAAGCGGCCTACATAATCGCTAGAAAGTATAAGAAGCAGCTCCCACAATGTCGTATACATCTATGACCACTATTTCATATCGATTGTCACACCTGTCTCAACAACACAATATATGCGTACATGCATATATGTACATATATACATAGATCATGCTCTTGCTAATACTACGAATTTGTGGCGAAAAGAGGAAATTAATTGAAAAGTACAAAAAGGAAAAGAAGAGAGAAATAGTTGGAGTGTCATTATTGGGTTTGGGATGTGGGACCAAAGTTCACAACTTTGAGAGGTCTACATGTTGGCAGCTATGGGTGACAGGCGAAAGTGATTAATTAGCGATAAGATATATATAACATTAGTTAAATGCCCATTTGTACTGTATTTCTCGACAGGCCGTGACCTGCAGAGCTTAAACAAATCAAAGATTAGAAAGGGGAAGGTACTACTGTTTCTTTCTGTATAGTATACTATAGTACTATATACTATACATCCGCTTCACTTGGTTGATTGCTTTGTGTTGTATTTCAATGTCACTATCTTTTGTTTCATTCGTTTTTGGAATATATGCCTTCTCTTTTTGTGCCCCTGGTGTTGGTTCTTTTACGTTTTTGATTACCTGTACTTAATCACTATTATGATACCACAATCACTATATCAACTACACAATGTTAGCACTAATTCATTTCATTAATTATATATTTGGTCAATATATATCATGATTAATTTATTAACTATTTATAATATCCGGAATATAGCTAATGATATTTGAAAATTGAAACTTGCATATATGGGATAATTCCAAAGAGACATTAAATCGGGTGATCAGTCACGTTAACATTAATAATCTAGAGATAATGGGGTTCGACTCTCTATCTAAGCAACAATTGAAACCCGAAACAAGGACTAGTATAAGATCAAACACTAAACCAACTTTTTTTATTTCATCAACAAAATGAAGTACTGCCGCATATAATTTATTTTATCTTCTTATGGTACAAATTATTTGCATATGTCTTAGCTAGCGGATTGAATAAGAGACAACCACGCACGCGCGCTTTATTTCGGACTTTTCCATTTCTAAATGTAGATTGATTATCTCGATCCATGAGGATTATGATAGGGAATTATTTTGCGTAGTGAGTGCAACTGCAAATTTGTATTCTTAATGACTCCTTCAATCCCAAGACAATTTAAATGTTTAGACTGCTTCCTAAGTTACCAAGAAACCCACCAATACATAAGACCATGGAATAAGCTAGATAAAGGTCAAGTTGGACAAGTGTGGTTCAGGTCGACCAGGGCAAGAACATTGTTCAACTTAACTAAGTAGAGTCTACGAAGGAATCAAAACGCTCTACTTATATTATTCGACCTACAGTCAGAAAATTGTTTAATTATTGTTTTTTCCTGCGTTTTTTTTGGACTATTTACAAAATCCAAAAATTGAAAAATTACTGATGGACTGATTTTTTTTTTTAAATCTCAGATTAATTTAGAAAAATATTATTTTTTAAAATTATTACTATAAAAATAGCATTTAAAAAAGTATTTAGAAAAATATCATTTTTCTTTAAATTTGGTAGCTTTAGTTGAGATAAACAGTTAGGCTACTTAGAGTAACTAATCTAATTACTTGAAATAACTATTCAAGTTACTTTCAGATAACTCGACTAATTACTTTAAGTATCTCATTAATTTATAAAAATGATCTTTTTCTAAATAATTTTAAAAGTGATATTTTTATCATTAAATCCGATATTTTTTTAGAACAATTTCAAAATTTGGGATTTTTCAATTTTTTTGAAAAAATATCCTAAAAAAAATTAAATTTCCTCTTTTTTTTTATGGGTCACTGTAGGTATGGTTTATGTACCCCTATGCTTTTTAATTTGTTTATTATTATTATTTTCAATCTGTCTTATATTGAGGTTTATCTGAAAAGTAAAAGTAAAAATTAAAGGCATATGACAAAGAATTTGCAAGATTCACATTAAATCGTTATTTGTTAAAGCTAGATGCTCTTATAAAAAAGTTGCGTTAGTATCAAACACATCATAACCCTCTATATTAGGGTGTGCTCTGTGGTGATATCCACTAAATGGAGGATTGTGATATAGCTTTGATGCTAGAGACTCTTTTATTACAAAATGGGAAATTTTCAACTTTAAATGGAGGGAGTCTAGAACCCTAAAAAGTCATTCCATGCTATAGCCACAATGATTTCTAATTAATGTTTGATGTTGATTATCCAAATCACTCGATCCAAAAAAATATATATATATATTTAATCATATAAAAATAAATTAAATTAATTAGTACTTACAAAGTCTTTAAGAATACAATAAAAGTGGTGCTAGCATTGTTATTTTTCAACTCTTATAATAGAGGTGATATGCCAAATAATGAAACTGAATAGTGGAAAAGAAAGTATATATATTGCTAATACTCCTGATACGATTACAATTATACAAACAAACACATAAATACACAATTAACATTTTATTTGACTATATACTCCTTGCCATAATAATATAACCTACATTATTTCAAGGTCAGGTAGGTCAACTGAGTACATGCAATACCTATTAGTATAGCTGTATCGTGAGTACACAATTAGATATACCAACTTGTTTATAAAGTTTTGACCACCAATAACGATTGGCTTATTAGTTTCTCATTATAAGTTGTTATGTACAATTACATTTCAAAATATTTTACCGAATTATAATATAAGGTCAAATTTTGGTAAACAACTTAATTATTCTAGATATTACATTACAAAGAAAAATACGTAAAAAAACTCATATATATATATATACATATATTAATATATGCCAAATATAGAGTGGACACTTTTCTACTTAATCGCCCAAATCAAACTACACTGCACAGTGTGGTGTGGTTATTTTGTTCGTGACCTGGTATGGAATCCAATTTATCTTTATTGTCGCAGTATAATGTGGAATGTAGAATAAGATTTTTGTTTTCGTAATAAACTGCACCGTACTATATATATATATACTATATATATCTAATATAAAAAATATTTTTATACATAAATTAATTTATATATATAATCTACTAAAATCTAAACTTTTTGTCTCCCCTTCCCTTAAAATGCATAATAATATACATGTATATAAAGGAAAAGTTAGATAAGTATGAATATAATGTCTTATATATTAAGACGTTGTTTAGACAAAAATGAATGTATGAGTGTGATTTTTTTAAATATTTTAGATATTATGTTAACTTTTTAAAAATTTTATTTTAATAGTCATAACTTACTGAATATTATTTTTTTTAATTTGGCCTGAGACTTATATTAAAATCCAAATCACATAAATTGTACCACACTAAACTACGTAATATAATATAATTTAATATATAAATTTCTTGTCACCATAATAATTAAGATTTTTTTTTTCCGCACCTTAAGAGTTCGTTTAAAATTTACACATTATACAGTACAACCCGTATCACACTCACCTCTAACCCAATATATGTGAAAATTAGCAAGTACATATCCAATATTTATCAAGCAAAGAGAAATGGGTTTGGTTTGTGATAGCTATTTTGTCGTATAAGGACGTTGAACGGAATCTCATTTTAAATTGGTAAAAAAATTAAAATGGATGATGAAATAGGGTCTGTTTATAAAGGGTAAAAAATAATGAAATCTGTAGGCCATTAAGGGAACCTATTGCAATTAAGTATTCAATAGTTTATTACACATTCCTTCTCTTTCCTCTACTTATAAACATGGCCCTAAACTGAGATAATAATGCTGTGCACAAAGCAGAGAGAACAAAAAACCCAAACTTTTTATAAAAAAAAACCCCTTCTCTGGAAAAAAAAAATCTTGACGATCAAGATGGCAGGTTCTGGTTCTCCTTGTGGAGCCTGCAAATTCTTGAGAAGAAAATGTGTCAGTGGTTGTGTATTTGCACCTTATTTCTGCCATGAACAGGGAGCTAGCCATTTTGCGGCCATCCATAAGGTTTTCGGTGCAAGCAACGTGTCAAAACTTCTCGCTAACATACCGGTGAGCGACCGCTGCGAAGCGGCGGTGACAATCTCTTATGAAGCTCAAGCCAGGCTTCAAGATCCTATCTATGGCTGTGTTTCTCATATTTTTGCTCTTCAACAGCAGGTATATATATATACTCATACCCTTTGACCTTCAAAAGTAACATATTATCTATATAGTTTTAGTTGATGATTGAAAACCCTAATAAGTCTTTTAGAGTATTATAGCTAATTTCATCAATTCACTAAAAGTCCTTTAACTTAACTTTGGCAGGTTGTCAACTTACAAGCTCAATTGGCTACCCTGAAGGAACTACAAGCGGCTCAAAGCTTTCCCAATGGTTTGGGAACAGTAAACCCTAATGGAAAATTCTGCGGAAAAGTCGAATCTCATGATGATGATGATCATCAGTACCCTCGTCAAGATTGTCGTGTCCCATTTGGTTGGTTTGAATTGGAAAATTCAAACAGGGTGCCACAGATTAATAGTGCTACTTCAAATTTGAGCAGTAACTTTGGGACAATAATGCCGTGCTACGACAAAAATGGGGTACTTGTTAATCCAAATTACCCCCTAGGGAATAAAGTTGACCTTATAATCCCGGATGAGAATATCTCTTATGGGAGCTTTGAGGACACTAATTCATTTTCCATGTCTTCTTTTGAATCGATGCAACCAAACAACAGGCCATGGGCTTTCCAGGAATATTCTGATGAATTTCAATCAACGGCTTTCGCCTATGTCCAGAATTCATGAAGGATCAATGGTGATAATCAATGCAAGAAGATCAGTAACTTATAATCGGTGAAGACGCCAATTTTTCAGTTTTGATCATTTGCTGTTGAATGCTCTGAATTATATTAAACTTGCACTTTTTGTTGATATAAATAAATTAAGCTAGGAACCCTAGAAATGTTTATACAAATCAAAATCCACGCTATAATATTATATA
>JXTB01000111.1:281134-298818 GCA_002914805.1 Parasponia andersonii | reverse complement strand
TATATATATATATATGCTAATTATTCAAAATTGTACTTAATATCAATGTAATTAATTGGATGGAAACGTGTTCGTGAATTATGCCATCCTTGTTATTTCTCTATTATTTCCTCTCTCGTATTTGTTAATTAGTAACTTATTTTGTACGTTTTAAGATATATGGTAGACATATGTCGCAACTATACACACACACTGACCATATGTTAAATAAGAGCTAAGGAAAATAGAATACAAAGACGGTATCCGACTATTAATATTGTAACTTCTTATAATGTAAAGTTAAAGTGCTGCTCGAGACTATTGTGTATATATATATATATTTTAGTACGTTGCTCGATGAGTCTGCACTTTATTCAATATGAGGTTCAATATCATTCTCATTTATATTTTTATATGTATAATTTGAATAGGAAATTAATTAATCTGCTTCGTGCAAGTGTTGATCAATTAGATTTCATAATTAGAACTTTCTAGTAAATTAAATTATAATTGTAAGCACTGAATATGTGTGTAGTATTTGTGCTTTCGGTGGCTTTCTTTGACTATATTTTTAGTGTTATTGAGAAATGAGAATTCACACATTGAGTCTTTGGCTTCAAGTTCAATACTGACAGGGCAGAAACCAGCTCGTTCCGCTTGAGTATAAGTTGAAAAACAGTACTGTGATCGAAAATTTTCAAGTCATGTGACTTCAGTAAATAATTAATTACCTAGATTTCAAACATTACTGATTTGGCTCCTTGATATGAACCGTACAAAATGGAAGTGCATGCATGTCATGATTTTTATATAACTCGTGTGCTCTTCCCAGTTTCACATTGCCGAGAACACTAGATTATTGTAAGTACTCTCTATTCATTGAACCGGTACTATTTATCTTTTGTACTTAGATCGACATTGACATTATATTCTTAGACAATAATTCATGATTTCAGATAGGCTTCTTAGATGATTTACGATAGGTTAAGGGTAATTTGTTAATTTCTTGAGCTTTGACTTTTATTATGTACATGTATGTATTACAGCTATATACTACATGTACTGCAAATGGTGTAGAACTAAATGAACTTTGATCTGCCATGTTATTTGGACTTTTAGATATCTTCACCTATAGTCTATATATTTTTGACAGCCGGACATTGGAAGACCAAAGTGAAAATGAGTAATTAGAACGCTGATATATTGTACTGATATTTTACAAGTTGTATTTTTTGCGTATTATTAGATGGAAGGAAGAAGGTTCTGATTTTTGGCCATGAAACATGTGTAGTATACAGATTTTTGCCTATGGGAGCTTTCTCTCGGTAGGACTTTTTACATCTCAGGAACTAGGTAACATGATACTTTTTTTTTTTCTTTTCGGCTTTTTTAGGATTGGAGGACATAGAATAAAAAGACTAACTAATTAGGCGCCAAACTAGTTGTGATACTTCTAACTATTCTTTCTGTTCTTTCTTTTATCAAAAAAAAATTATAAGAAAAATATGTCCTTTGAATACAACTTTTTCTTTACACGCTTACGGTATTCACAAGTATATATACAAATCAATTCTTTTCAAAAGAATAATATGCCTTTCTGTAGTTACTGTTGTGGAAGTTCAATTATGAATTATGTCTATGTCCGGTGGTGCATTGTTCTTAGAAACCGGTCCAACTCTAGATTTTGATTATTAAATATACCAATCGCTTTTCCTTAATTTTCCTTTCCCGAAAAGAATAATTACTTCACTAATTTGTTCAAGGTTATTGTTACATGCATACCATAAAGTAAAATATAATTTTAAAGAAAAAAGGAGAACCGAAAACATAAATATTGATAACGAGCTCATCTTTATCCGTATATACAGTCTTTTTTTAAACTGTCTGATTCTTTATTTTTTTTTTGGTAGACGATTTTATTAAAAAAAAAAATTCTTTCTTCTCGGTTGGAATCTGACTTCATTATTCCAAAAATGCAAAGAGAAATAGGACTATTTTAAACATAATATTTCTATGCCTATCTCAATAATATTAGTGACGATAGTATAATTTTTCAAGGTCTTACGTCTCGAATAAATTCAAGAGACATATTCAAAAAAATTTCTGACCATGATGAGTAGGAATGATTTGTGGATTACGAACAGGTAGAACGACTGAATCTAATAAGAGATCAATTACAATTCAAGAAGTAATATGTACTTAGGCAAGAACTTGAAAATAGGAATCAATTACAATTCAAGAAGTAATATGTACTTANNNCGTATAACACTTTTAGTGTGTTGATGGAACTTAATAAAAAATTCATATTATCCCCCCGAAAGAAATAGAACTTAAAAAGAATTATTTTGATTATTATTTCAGTGATCTTTGTTAACAAACTTTTAACTCTTTGAGGACCATAAACATTGTGAACATTGGTTACAGATCAGTCACTACTCATCGTTAATGTTGTGACAGTTGTACAAAAAAATTATTCTACAAAATAGCCAATAAATTATATCTATCGTACCATTTGACGTGAATGTCATACTTTTGGTACAATAGATATAATTCACTATTAGTATCATTAAGAACATGCCAAGGAGCGGTACTATGAGTTGGAAGTCACTGTGTCAGGCCCACATATTAGATCCATCCTTGACACGCAGAGAAGGAGGCCCGTTCAATAGCCCAAATCCAAATCAATCTTAGATTTCCATCCCACCATTTCCCAACAAAAATTCAGAAGGAAACAAAATTCCCAAGTTGTACTCCTTTTCGTTTATTATTTGCCAAATAGCAGTTGGATTAAATATTTGTAAAAACTAATAATATATACTAAAATCATTCTTCGCAATATATTATATATCAAAATTAAAACTGAGAGAGAATGAGGGAAAATGATAAAAATGAAAGTTCATCAATAAAAACTGCCGAAAACTCAACAATAAAAAAAGATTGCCAAAAGTAAAAACTGAAGTCCAATAAATGAGTCTAGGCTATTCATCAAAAAAAAAAAAAAAAAAAACCCGTCGAAAAACAGAGCGAAAGCCGATCATTTTTATCGTTTCCAATTGTCTCCAGTTTTGATTTATTAGAAGCGGTGGCCATCAATAAGTAGTTGGAAGGCTAAATTTTTATGGATCCACGAAATTAAATTTTGGATTAAGAAATCTGTATTAAATTTAAAATCTCGGTAAATCCAATCAAATACAATGATTGCAGTGAAGAAAATTAGGGGTAATAAACAAATAAAATGTCATCGTCAGGCAGAGAACATAATGGGCAATTTTTTTTTTTAACAAATTAATGTCATCGATGATCAGTATCGTCAGAAAATACTAGCTAGCTGCTATAGCTAGGCATGGTTTATAATTGTCATTTTTTTATGAGATAAATATGTTTTTAATTCTCATAAGCTATAAATCACAGTTCAAACAGGCTGATTGGGGTTGAAAATAGCCTTTCTTAACATTGAGAGGACAGAATCATAGACTACAACTTTAGTGAACTTTACAAAGGAAATACAAGCTTCATAAAGCATACAAAACTTATTTGGTCATTTTCACTAAAGACATAGCACACAGCTCAATGATTTGAAATCATATTAGACCAAAATATTAAATGCTAGCGCTGCGAGGACCAGACTTTTTTGGTTTTTCTTAATTTCCTCTCTTTCTCGTGTATATATATATATGTTACCACTAATTTTTTATGAGAGTGTCAGTTACTTTCATGTAGATATAAATAGTCCCATTTTGATAGGTCACATTCACTATTGATCCCTTATAATCGGATTGGAGTGCAAACGTGTGGTGTGTGTAAGCATATTTAGTCAATTAGTCTTGTTTATTTTGGCAAGCCCCAGAAAGAGTTTGGGTCCCCCATGACCGTGCTTAATTTTCCATGATCTAATCTTCTTGAGAATCGGTTTTCTATTTAATTTAATTCCTCATATTTTCCTTCGCTCTATAGTTATAATATCATATTTAACATGCGTCTTTGCTTCAAAAAGAGTCCAATAATTTAGAAGACTTTACGTATTTAAACCTCTGAACCTTCTAAGAGAGGATTGTCACATTTTTCCAAACGCGTATATGCATGCAATTTCATATCTTTAATAGCATGTTTAGTAATTGGAATATATTAGGGGTAAATAAACGGAAGTGTTAATAAGAGTTATTATTTGTATCGTATTATTTACTTAAAATAATGTAAATAGATCAAAAATTAATCACTGAACTCTAATTTGTGTATACTTAATCTAATTATCGTAATCGGATTGCTCTAAATTTACTAGACTTTCCCTTAAAAAAATATGAATCCATCTGATTAGATAGAATTTTTTTTTTTGGTAAAATTAATTGTCCTTTAGAATTTTAATAATAACAAATAAGAAAATGAACCATTAAGAGTAATGAAATTATCTAGGATGTCAAGGAGAATGACAAGCATTCGCGACGGCCAAATATTAAATGAAGTCCCAAAGGACTTAAGTCCATGAGTTGGATGCCTCTATACTAGTACTTTCTTCGAACTACTAATTAGTACAAGGACATGTAATTTTTTTGTACCTTCGCTTAATCATCGAAGTGATTCTTATCTCCAGATTTTATGTGGGTCACTTATAGTTTTCTCATTAATTTCAAAATTTGAGCCAGCGCCTTAATGAGAATCATTACCCCGACAATGAATTCCCATTAAGATTTAGTAAAGATGGTGTAAAATTTTGAGTCTGAAAAATATATATTTAAAAAGAAAACTATATGGTGATCAGGAAGAGACTGACTTTTCTTTTTCTTTTTCTTTTTTTCTTTTTGTTCTTTGAATAATTTTATTAGTTTGAAGCTCTAAATTTATATACAGATCTATTTTGCACCAGAGTTGAGTAATACTTTCTTGTCTTCTTTTTTTGGTTCTCATTTCCACTTTTTGGCGACAGCTTTTTCCCCCTTGAACTCACATTCAACTAAGGATCACTCATCACTCATTTAATTAATGGTTCTTTGGAATAATTACTTTTTTTAATTGCAACTGATGGAGTCCAATGAGGGAGTGTACATAAATATATTCATTTGTCTCCTCGAGATTAAATTTTATTTTATATTTTTTTTCTTACCCTCCACATCGTCATTTTTTAATGCCAAAGAGCTGGAATAGACAAAGTATGAAAGTGGTTACAAGCCGCTTGACCAAACAAGTAATATAGAATATGTTTTTTGGCCACTGGCATGGCCTCGAAGAGCATGGGAATTGAATACTTCAATGTGGCATGACTACGACTATTTATCCTTGATTTTTTTGTTCTAACTTTAATTATTCTTTTTAATTAATATATATTTAATTAAGGCATAATAAGATGGTTTCAAGACTCCAAATGGGCAAAGTCTTCGTGTGGAAATATCGATATCACCCAGGTGGCAGAGAGAGAGAGAGAGAGTGGTCCTGATAATCATATATAGAAGTAAGCGAAAATTCAGTCCCTAATAAATTCATGTAATGAAATCTTTAAGCTGACACTTGTTCATTTGGCAATTCAGTGTGTGTAATTTATTATTTATTAGTATCAATTAATATGCATGCGTGGCATGAATCAATCGAATTGTACAATTATGTTGTTTATAAGTTTAAATGAAGTTAATTAAGTACAAGAATTACAAGTACATTCAGAAGCTTGATTATGACGTGAGTTACTACCCCAAACCACGGCAATGATGTTGTAATTTCTTGTCCTGTCATTTTCTTTTCTTTTCTTTTCTTTCTTGAGAAATTGTCCTGTCATTTGGTTTGCCTAAATGATTTGTAATTTCTTGTCCTTTCGTCGAGCAAAAGAAAAGCAAAATCTTGTCCTTTCTTTTCATTTCTGGTTGTTTTCTACCTAGCACTATTTATTACCTTTGCATCCCATATTTCATAATCAACAAAATTAATTAAGCTAAAAAAAATAAATGACGATTCAAAAGGAAACATTTTTCGGTATATCTTTTTGTCTTCAAGTGAAAATTATTTTCTATATATCTTGATCATCCATACTATTTGATTTTTATGATATTTACTTTCATTATTACTATGCTTGTATTTGATATGAATCGTCTGAATAACGCAATGAAATAATTATTTTGAAACCTTGAGAGCTATATATATATATTTAGGATGGTTTTATTCATCTACTGATGGAATGATAAGTTTGTATATAGTAAGAAATAAACTTAAAAGTATAAAGAACCTTGAAGACTATTTGAGTGGTCTATATTTTTTATAATGTTTTTTTTTCCCACAATTTTAAGTTTTTGAGCACCAATAGATAAGCTAAACTGTTCTAAATAAAATTTGCTAATTAGGAGCTTACTAATGATGTAACCTTGTGTATCCAATCAAGGGAACAATTTGTCTACATATAAGAATACAAAATCATACGTAATGATATAGAAAATGTTGATTAGACTACTAATGTTAGGTGAGCCTACTCATAAGGACATAAGCCCCAAACAAGTGGGTCCATTAGGTACTCCCCTCAATGGCGTGTTTGCCTTTAACAACAATGATAATATTCACCTCTTCATACCCCCAATCTCCACAGCTTGTGAGATTTTTCAAAGCAAAGCTCATCATTTTAATCTAGCTAACTAGGGGGATGTATCCCTAAAAGGACACATTATTGACCTTCTGTCTTAATATGCACATATACTTAATCAAATCATCCCCCATCCTTATGGATATATCAAAGGAATGCCTTACTTATTAGGACCCAAAATAATATAAAGTATTTTTTTTTATTCCTCTAGGTAACTAAATAATATTGATCTTTCAATCGGTGTGAATTTAATCGTATTATTCTGTGTGTTACCAATTATTTATTTATTTTAATTAAATCTTGTGATAAGGACATGCAATTGGGAACAATTATGCATCTTGCTTAAGATTAAATTAAGATTAAACTAAGTCTTGGGATTCTCATTCACAATATAACTATATAGGGTACGGTCCTTCTCCTCTTATATTTTAGCTATTTTTTAAGGATATTTCACACTTGAAGTTGGCTATTTTTTTTTTTTTAACCTTGATATCAAAAAAGTATATATAAACAAATCAAGATACACTCCAGATTCAAAGGTTTAATTTCCTCCCATATTGTCAAATATATATGCAGTGCCGTCTCTATTATTGCCCCTAAGCAAAAACTATATTATCTTCTTTAGTTAAAATAATTAACCAATAGTACTATATACCTTACTAGCTAGTAAAGTACTACACCAATAGCTATGTGCCAATGTAGATGGAGTAAAACGTAAAAACTCTAGCTGCCTTCATAAAGAAATTAAACGTATATCCTTATAATATTTCGAGAGACAGAGAGAGAGAGAGAGAGAGAGAGAGAGAGTGTTTCCGAGAAGTAACGGTTAATATTTGATCGAGGGAAGAAGGAAAAAGGCCTACTTTTGACTCTCATGAACTGTAAGTAATTTTCTTAAGATCAAAGGGTCTCGGTATGTACATTCATTAGGGGTACAGCTCATCATAATCGTTCGTGATTAACATGATCATACGCATCTTATGATGATGATCATGATATTGATAATGAAGATCAAAACTAAGTTATTATTAGTTCCTCATCATTCGAAGGGCCAAAGCTTGAAGCTCACCCAAATCACCATTATTTGGTCTCTTCCTCGAACAAGCTTGAACTAAGTAATCCTCAGAATTTGGTCTCCCACTTTGTATCTCCTGATGATGCTGCGCGTTCATGATCAAATCACTACCGTTTTGGTCAACCGAGTCCAGCGAGCTCTGAGGCGAAATTGGGTAATTCATGTAATTATTATTCACATAAAAATTTGACAAGTTCGCCCCTGATGATCCATTATTCACATTATTGAACCCCACCCACTGATTATTATTCTCTACGCTCCTTGAATGATCAATAAAATTTTGAGCCAGTTGAGCTTTCGCTTGCATCAGTTGTGCTTGCAAGCATGCCACCTGTGACAAAATTTATAAATAAAAATCGGAATTATTATTATTTTTTCAATAAACATAATACTAATTATACTACATGTATTCAGAATTACATGTAATAGTAATATAATCTAGTTGAGCGCGAGAAGGGTAGTCTCTTAAGTTAAGTACTAATAGTTAGATCCTGAATTTTACCTTATGTTTTTCTCTAGCTAGGTATCATTAAATAATATAACATATAGTCAGCATATTTCATGCGTTTATAGTACATATTAATTCATACTAGCTAAGAAAGATCGATATACTAATAATAATATTATTGTTAATGCATGAATGTTACCTGTTGTTGCAAGGCGAAAATATGAGCCACGCAACCATAAACGGGGTCTCGAATCCTGGCTTGAGCTTCATATGCAATAGTGAACACAGCTTCGCAGCGATCGGGAACTGGCACGTGTAACAAGAGCTTAGACACATTACTAGCTCCGAACACCTTGTGTATGGCGGCGAACCGGGCGGGGCCCTGCTCCGAGCAGAAGTACGGGGCGAATATGCAGTCGACCGCGCACTTTCGCCTGAGGAACTTGCACGCGCCGCAGGGTGAACCCGTTGAACCGGTCCCGGCCGCTGAAGCCATTGCTAGCTATAGTACGCTAGTACTATACCAACTAATAATTAATTATCTAGAGAGAGAGCTTAAGTGAAGGAAAAAAACAAGTATATATTAAAAATGTTGAGGCACACGGGTATACTAGGAAAGGGTGCAAAAGAAAAATGGAAGTGCAAAAGAAAAATGGAAGGCTTAACTTAAAACTGTATGGGAATATATTGGGGGGTGGGTTTAGTGACCAGGTACTTACTATATGGGAAGTGTGCGGCATAACATATAGAGTATATATTGGGGTTAAGGCGCAGAAAGTGGTGGAGGGGATTCTTATAAAGGAGGAAAGGTGACCCAAAAAGTAAAAGAAGAATGTGAAACATAGAAGGTCCCTTGTGTAGGGTTTACAGGGGACATTTTTTTAATGGTATAGACCGACTTTAATGTTTGTTTATACACATCGTTTCATAGTGTTATTTTGCTTAGTTTGATTATTCTACTACGTTTGATTTTTCGGCCTTGAGTTCCTTTTTTTTTTTTCCCTTAGAGAGAGAGAGTGTTAAATTTTCCGCCGAACGCCGCACCTGGGAACTGCTGCTACTATTTGTCGTTTTGTGTGGAGTTGTTTGAGTGGCTTATGCCGGTAAACGCCTACCGACAACAACTAATTTAGATACCCTTAAGCATAGTTTACAAAACATTTATAATGCGGTGATTAGGACAAATTTTGGATCAGTAGCTTAAAAACAAATAAATAAATAAATAAAACATTCACGAATGAAAAATGAGCATATTGATTATTGTTCATGGAAAAGGTTTAGTGTTGTCATTTATTTATTTAATTGGGAATTACCAGTTGGTCCAAACCCATCTGCAAGGGTTCTCAAATGAATAATTTAACATTTTTATGGACGAGTTTGAGACACCTAGATCATACGTGGTCAGGAGGCACGTAGTACTAGTCTTCTAATCTTCTAGACTAGGAGTACCTTTAGTTAACCTCGTGTGTGAAACTCCATTGATAATGTAAGACAAAAAATCGATAAACAACTTAAAAGTGGAAACAATTGAGCCACTTTTTAGTAAGGCCATCATTTTCACCATGCACATCGACCCATTACACTAGAGATGAAAATATTTAGACCCTTTTCGTCAGTGACCTAAAAAATTTAAGTCCATAAATCCCATTAATTAATATATACCAATGGCCGTTGCATTTACTCAATGGTCTTTCTTAGATCATTACTAGCTCCTAGGCTAGTTTCCACCGTTGTCTTCGCACCTTATAACAAGAGGAACCAAACATTATAAAGAATCTTAATAATGAAACTTTGTCCTTAATTCAAGTTCTAACTCAGGTTGGTGTCCGAGTAACCGACAAGCTATTGTAACCATCATTCAAAAGCTTTTGTAGGCGGAACTTACACAGAGTTGAACTCTCAAGAACAGACGTAAGCCACGTAGAAGATAATTATAGTAACGATAAAAGAGTTGGTAACGTAAAAAAGAGAAACAGCCAAAAGAGAAACTAAAACTGCATGAGTGAGTTCGTCATCGTAACAAAGGAAAATGGCTTTTTGCATAAGGAAATGTACATTCTCATGTCATGCTTCTTAGCTTCCTCGCCAAACCCGTGAATGATCATCGATCGGGAGCAATTACAAGGAGTATAGTATAGAGGTTTCTTCGCACTTCTCCAACTCGCCAACGCTATGACATAAGCTTACATTGTTATCCAAGTCAATGTAAGATCATTCTTGGCAAAAACTGCAAGCTAGCCGGCCATAAAATTGAAAATAAATGAGAAAATGATGTGTAGGACTAACTTGGGCCAAAATAGTGATATTTTTTAAAAAATAATATTTTAAAGAGTTTTAACCTAATGTCAAGAGTTTCTTAACCATGGAAAAGCCATTATTTAAGAATTTTTCATAGTTAAGAAGCTCTTGTCTTCCGATCAAGACTTTCTTAACTCTCCTAAGAATGTCATTTTAAAAACAATCACAAAAAAATTAGCGCTGTTCATGTGATTTTCTCAAAATAAATATGAATGTACATATCCTTTTGAGACAAGTAACAAATTCCTTGTTTAGTCCAACACCAACATTATTGGACCAATGGTAAATTCCAGCCCCTTTTGTTAGTCTTTTTAAGTTTTCTTCATTATCTGCCATTGACATGTAAGTCTGCTTTATTTTTTAAAAAATTTAAATGCTGTCACATGAATTCTCCACTAAATAGGGATGAAAAGTGGGAAGGACCCAAAAAACAAATACTCAGGAGGAAGAAATCACACACGTATCATGACAAGTGTATAAGTCCATATTAATTGGATTGACTAGTCAAAATATGGATCGTGAATAGTAAGAGACGTTATGAGAATGACATCGAATAAAAGCCTTTGGACTTTGTTAATTGACAATTTGACACATTTAGCGGTCAAATTGGCAAGACGACTACAAGTAGGGCCAAGCTTATTTAAGCTAGCTTCAGGATCACGGCTAGTTTGTACTTTGTATAGAAGACATGAAACTGATGATGTTCCACCCCTACAAGTCATGAAAGTTTCAGTAACTAAGCAAAGAACATGGCTGAATCATGTCTATATTTATCGGAGATTTACATTCTGATGTAAAACTTGTGTTTTCATACTAACCAGAGAAGAAGCAAGCACATATTTAAAGGCAGAATTCCGCATGGTAATGCATTCATCAGGGAGCGAGGGAGGAATTGCTGAAAATTTTCGACAATTTTCTTTTTGTTCATTGGTTACAAAACACCCTTTACATATAGCCAGAAGCAAAAGCCGAAAGATCTCAAGCAAACCCCAAAATGAGATCCAAATTGAGATTTGTAAAAAATCCAGAAGAACTCAGTTTGAACTTCGGAATTCACAAACCGCACTGTACACCATGAACAAAATAGCGAACATCCATTTTACCTTCCTCCTTACCTCTTGTGGTGAAATCTCACCTTCAATAAGTATTGCATTTTAACCTGTTCACAAGTATGTGCATTAGCCCCAGGGCATAACCGTAAAGAACATGTCAATGATTAGAGCTGCAAATGCATTCTTGATATATTAGTCCAGCGTCTCTCAGATAAACGAGTGAAAAAGGATGTCAAAGGTTTATCTACACAGGTGTAGATAAAGATAAGCAAGCAAACAAGGATATAACTTATAACTTACTTGAGCAGTATTATAAACGATGTACTCATTGTACATCAACTCCGAGGCCTTGACATTTGATGGCACTGGTTTTCCACAAGGCACAACAACATCATCCCTCCATTTCACATATTCGGACCGCTGAGGTACCTTCTTGCCAAGCCCTTTCGTGGAGTGCTTTCCTTCGGGAGGTTTATCCATATACTGAATGATAGTAGGACTCAATAAGTAAAAAGGCCGAAAGTTAAGGAAGAAATTGGAAGTTTGGTGCATCACAATTAGCTGAAATCTTCCACCCGTATACAAAATCAAAGAAAACAATATTGGATGCAACAAAATTACTCCAAAATCGATGCAACAGAAGCATTCCCGCATATATTAATCAGCTTTACACACGTCAGGTTACAGATAAAAACATAAAAGCCTCAACAAGCATCAAGTTGGGTAAAGAAGTCAAAATATATTAATAATAAGCACATTAGCAGACATACAAATGCACAAAAAAACAAAACACAGTTTATATTCACCTTAGCCTTCTTGAGCTCATAGACCTCCCCTAGGGCTACTTCACTTAGAAGCATGAGACCCACTGGACTTTTTCGATCAGTATAGCAGTACTGAGCACTCTTACTGACAAGGTCAGCAAAATAAATGCCCTTGCCAAACTGTAATCCACATAAAGTAAAAAGAAGTCTATTTAAGTATTCTGAAAGAGCAGCAAGACAGAGCATGTTAGGCAGCACAAATGAACAGAGGGTGAGAGTAAGAAATAGACAGAACCATATAACCAGTAGCCGGAGCTTCAGGAGGAGCTATTCTCAGTCCCTGGCTAAGTATGCCCACAAAGTTTGTCAACCGAGAACCTGGAAGAAAGGAGCTTTTATTGTTTGTTTCAACTTCAAGTCCCAACTTTCCTTTGTGTGGTGCAACTTACCATGCCAAAGAAGCATTTTGTTGCCAAGCTTTTGTCTGTTCGGAGTGAACATATCGTACTCTCCTTCTCTTTCAAGTGAAAAGACTTCTTCAAGTTCAAGACTCCAATCCTGAGGTTACAAAAATTCAATTAAAAACAATTCTAAAAACTATATAGTCAATAGTACTGTAAAGAAAACCCACCGTGTGAGTAGGAGCATGAGTACTGAGGAGAAATTTCTCAATCAACTCGTAATCTGCACTGTCTTGAGGAATAGGTACAATATCACATCTGAGCTTCTTGTACTTATCATCAAGAGAGTCATCATTATCAACATCAAAACCAACTAATCTGGACGCTATTTCAATGTCCTGGAGAGCTTCTAACATTTTCACCTGCAAGAGAAATAAGAGAGAACTAGATTACCCTTTCATTCGAGATGAATTAGGAAGATGATAGACATGAACAGATCAGTTGATTTTGATGGTTTTTCAAGTCCCCTCTGTATCTGATTTTCTACCTTCCACATGCACACAATGGACTCAATAAAAGAGTTCATCTTTTGATTTACTACCTTGGTTATATGCATAGAAATATACTGTAAGCTAGCAAACCGCCCAAAGTTTATTTCATTAAGGTAAATTACCGATAGCAAGTAGACTGAAAAAAAAAATGAAAAGTCCAAAAAATGCACCAACAAATAATGCTACCTTTGACTTAAAATCATCCTCATCCTTAATAACATGTGGATGAATAGACGGGATCACGGTGAAAAACCGGTTGCTAGCATCAACAATCAAGCTTTCTAAAATGGAGGGATCATGAGTACTGCTGTTTAACACATTCTGTATTTCGGTCAATGCCTCAAACCCTGGATAGAGAAAAATAAAAATCTAAAGGAGGTTATTATGCGGCCAACTTTTTAACTTTGCATAAGGGATGAATTCTTTTTGTACTTGAAACATTAGAGCACTGAAAATATAATATGATAGTTTGATGCGTACCCTTTTGGATGTTATTTTTGCTCAGTTTTCCAAGCGGCATTTCAGACATATTGATCTCGAATTCCATCATGGCAGCTCTGCAAAACTTTAGCTTAGTCTCTTACACTATAATTCAAACATAGAAGACAAAAAGGAAGAAGAAAATTTTTTTAATAACCTGTACGTTTCTACATTGAATAGCATCTTCATCAGTTCTGCTAATGGCGGAGCAAGTTTGCTATCCTCCTTTTTCTGATTTTTCTTTGAGACTTGTTTATTAACACCATAATCCTAAAATTCCAAGCATTGAAAAAATGTACAAAATTTTAGAACTGATCACCAATCAAGCATGAAGAATCTTAGGGGGAAAATATATGAGAAATAAATTAGCCTTACAATATCCAAGGGGAAAAATCTCCCTGGTTGCTTCTGAAAATTTTGTTTCTTCTCCCACGCTTCCCAAGGATTCCCAGTTTTCTCAAGGAATAAGCGTTTAAATTCAGAGATTGCATCTGATTTTGACATCTCTTCCAATTTGTTCCCTCCAATTTTGTCATTCCCCACTCGGCCCCATTTACGGAATACATAGCAATCTGAAGTCTTATCATCTTGGATTATTTGGAGGATGTAGTAACTTTATGTGGAAAAAAGAAGGCAGTTAAAATGATGAAAGCTAATAACTTAACCAAAAGTGAAATAACAATTACATAGGAAAATCAAATATGACATCCTAATGAGGTTGAACGATTGAAACTAAAGAGGGAATACAACAATGCACCTGTTGATACCAGTCGATAAGTCAGACATGTTCAAAGTTGTATTATAGATGCTGCTTCCATTCTCAAGTATGTGGCCAGTATCTTGCAGACCAGAGGATTCATGCACTGCACTTCGCCCTTTAACTTTGACAGTTACCATGCTAGAGGCCTCGCCAATGGCTTCAACTTTGTAAAGATCAAATGGAATCTTCTTCTGTTTTCCAAAGCAATCAACCAGATAATCCTCCCTAACAATTGGTAGCTTCATCCTCCTTTCAAAGATTACATCTAAAGTTAAACTGGGGTTTGGAGGTGGGGGGAAGAGTTCATATGCAAGACTTGCAAGTTAAAGAATCTTTACCTTGCCTTCCTAATCTCAGCATTTTCGTCATCCACTGACCCACTCACGACTAAACAGTTTGTATCTGCAGTTTGGTTGGTTAAGCAAAGCAAACTAATGTTACATGTCTTAAGTGAACAGCCATAGGACCATGCTTATGAAGCAGTCAAATGCAACCCAACCAAGCACACACCTTTCTTGATCTTGGCATGAAAAACTCCACCTATGCCCTCGATTTTCCCCTTCCATTCATCCTGCAAAATAAACCTCGAATGAAGAATGAATATAAAGGAATACTAAATTGCAAATGAAAATGTAACTTCGGCACATTATACATAAACATAAAACAAAGGAAGCAAGATCATACTATAGTTTCCTTAGGTAATCCAGAAATAGAAACTTTCAAATGTGCCAAGTGTTCACTATTAGATGATTGAGATCCACCATGAAAAGCTTGGGTTCTGCTTGGAGAGGAAGATGACATTGGAGGCAGTACACGTGTTCGTTTTCCAACTTTTTGAGATCTAAACCACTGCAACCAATTGGGTAACCTTTAGTCATTGTTCCCTAGCATAAGAAGTACACAAAAGAAGTAGTTTGATACCTTGCTGAGATACTGATTATTTGTATCTTCTGGGACTTTCCACTTCCCTTTTATACGTTCTGGTTCACGGGTAGAGAAACCACACTTGCTCCAAGCTGACAGGTAACCAGGGCACCGATACATGCCAGCAGAATAACGAAGAGAACCAGAACAAAGTGGGCAGCTAGAAAGTGCTCCAAACATCATTCCATCAGCGCTACAAAAGTAGTTCAAGATAGAGATCTATTAACTTGACAATAAAATATGTAAATAGAAAGAACAACAAATTTTCTTTGGTTCTTAAAAAGAAAATTGGATAACCAAAAACGCTTAAACCCACTTAGAAACTCAAGCTCAAAACTAGAGCCTCTACCAATCCCTAAACCTCGAAGAAGCGGGCATATGCATGGCTATTAGCTAATTGTGGCCCAACTAAAATCTTGAGGTTATGTTATCACCCAAAAACTTCTTAAAAGCATTCAATTTTCAGACTTGCGCATCATGGACGCAATCATCTAGCACTCATATTGTCCGTACAAACATATAGGAGTTAGTTAACAGAAGAAGCAACTCAACAACTGCTTTTGAGAGGATAGTTCCTAGAATGTCATCAAACGACAAAGATAAAGTGAGGACAAGTTCACGAAAAGCCTAATAAAAGATTATGAATAAAATATATGTGATCAATTAATAAGTAAATAAAGAAAGAACAAAACAAAGAGTCATGATATGCACGCAAATAAAAATGTAAGAAACTAAAATACCAGTGATCACGCAAATCAAGCTCTGATCCTGTTGAATCTTGACCGTTGGCTTCAAGCATTTCACGCAACTCAGCTGTTGTCACATGCTTTTTAAGATCATCCTTTAACGCCCACAATTCTTTAGTTTGGGACTCTAGTTTAATCTCTAGATCAGATGCTTCCGAACTTTGTTCTGCAGAATCAGTATTCTTAACGGGTTGGCGCCTGCTTGTTGACACATCCCCAGCAGCTCTTGCAACTTTGGACTCCTGCTTACCACCAACATCTGTTCTACGTTTTGAACCAGCTTTGGAAGATGACTGCTTCAGTTCATCTTCTTGTACTTCGACTTGTTTGCCTAAAAGAACAACTAGAGTAAGAGAGACAATTATCGAAATCACCACATCACTCACCCCCCCCCCCCCACCCCCCCACAAAAAAAAAAGAAAAAAGAAAAAAAAAAGAAGCTTGGTGGTAAAAATGAATAAGAACAACTTCCAACTAAAAGGAAAGGAATGTCATAGTCATACCACTTTTCCCATTAGAAGAAACCTTCTTAACCAAAGGACGCACAGCTGCCTGATCAGATGCTGGTAGGGTCTCCCATCCGGCCAATTTCTCCACTTGGGTGGATGGAGAAACTTCTATGTAACAACTGGCATGGTGCCAAGCCAAGCCCCTAGCTCCCTGACCATCAGGCTTGGTAGATATACGAACCTGCAAACAAGAATACAAGCAATCAATGCAGAGCATATAACTACACACACGCATTATTAGGTAGTGACTATAATCACAATATAGTGATTACTGATATTTAACTTTTTACAGCTAAAGTACACAGAAGATAAGCAATAGAATTCAAAATTACAAATTTGTCAGTCAGCATTTTCATAGATGAAATTGGATAACTGCAGTGACATGCCACATGAATATTAACTATAAAGTGGAACATAGATATGACGGTAAAAATGATGTGTTCTCTTAAGATGCCATTCAACAGTTCTAGTATGTAAATGCTTAGTCTCAAGTGAACTTAGATGTTCGACATAAGCCAGATACCATGAACAGGTTATTCCAAATAGATATTTAGACAAGGAGAAAGAGAAGGCATGATTATGACCTGCCCTTTTAAGATTTTTTGACTGCAGCGCCTGCAAGTGGCACGAGATGTTTGGGAAACTTCAATACCACATTCCACATTTTTGACATCATCTGTCTTCTGGGGTTGACTAGCAGCACCCTCCACGTATTTTCTGATTTTCTGCTGATCTTCCCACCGAAGTAGCTCAAGGCCTTCAACATCACCAGTCCTAAAAACAGAACAAGTGCACGAAGTTAATAGCTGTAGGCAAACTCCATAAGAGTTACAAGACACGGATTGAAATGACACATACGATTTAATCTGCTTCGCTTTCCTCAGTATGCAGCTAGCATGATTCCACATCTGAAAATAATAATAATATTTAAAAAATAACAGAGGGGTAAGAAGCCAAATTTCATTACGGGCATATTAAGATAAAGGGCTTGCAGAGTAATGAGAATGAATAAAACAATTGAGTAATTCCTTCCAAAGTTCAATACCCAATTTCCAATTTCACTTTTTTGTACTTATGTCCCAAATGTGTAATGTGAGGGATTCCCATTACGGATTAGTCAGCATTGTCTATATTCATTGCCTCA
>JXTB01000111.1:237981-269354 GCA_002914805.1 Parasponia andersonii | reverse complement strand
GCCTCGGTGGTCGCTTCCCTCATACGATCCGGATGCTCAGAAATGACCTTCTCGAGCTCTTTGACTTTCTCCTTGAGATTCTCCTTGGCGAGTCTCTCATTGGCCAGGTCCTCGCGCATCTGCTGCTTCTCCAAGTTGAAGGCCGTTTTTTCCTCCTCCCGAGCCTTTTCCGAGTTCTCAAATGCTTGTGTTATCTCTTCAACTTTCTCAGCTTTCTCCAAGCATTCGAGAACCGGATCGTGTATCAGGACAGCAGCAGCCGCAGTCTAAAAAAAAAATATATAAATCTCTAATTGTTAACACCAAGAGAATACACTCGAAGAAAAGACAGAAAAGCTTACATTGGCCAGCATCCTCATCGCAGATCCAAAAGTGACCTTGGCAAAACGTCGCTTCATCTGCTCCTAACCTTCCTCAGATGTGAAGCGATTGATAAAGGCTGTGCTCATACCAGCCTTCTCTGGTAATTGGTTGAGGAGTGCGAAGAGCTCTTCACCCTTATCTGCCAAGGTCGGTTCCGAAGAAGTGGCAGCCTCGGTGGGGGGTTCAGGATGACTCGCTGGCTGAGGTTGTGGTGGAGGCGAGCTTGCTGGGAGATCCTCGAAGGCAACTTTTCTCCTCTTCGAGCTGTCGACCTTCTCCTTCGCTTTCGATGGCGGGGTACTCTCGGGTATTTTGGATTTTGCCATGGACCCGAGAGTTGAAGGTGGTGCTCGCAAGCCGCTACCAATGACCATCTCTGTACAGAATGTTAGTAAGCGAGGAAATATTGTATAAGGGTAATTAGCATGAACGTGTAGTTACTTTCTTCTTATGGAGCTGGTTGAGGAGCTGGTGGTGACACTGTCTTTGGAGATGAAGGTTCTGAGCGTGGAGGTATGGCTGGTGCTTTTCGTTTTCTAATTCTTGAAGACGAGGCACCTAAATCCGTCCTTTTCCTTGGCTTCTTCTTCGAGCTCGATGGCTTAGACGAGAGAACCGGGGGATTTGGGAACGTGGCACCCTTCGGAAGCAGACCGCAAGCGACCAGGTTATTCAAAGTTCCTAGTACCTTCCAATTAAATTCTTTAATTGGAAGGTCATTGATTTTATATACCCTTGCGAGCTATTTCTTGGAGAGTCCGGGTCGATCCCTGTTATCTGCGATGACATTCGAATGCGATCAGTATAAGAGTAAACATAGAAACAAGCGATAAATTGGAAGACTACCTACCGGGATTCTAAAAGAAGCCGTTAGCTGCATAGTCAAAATGGAAAAATGGATTTTTCCATTTTCCCATGTTGTTGCAAACCCCGTAGATCGTTTTTATTGCCTGGTTCGACCATTTGCTTGCATAGAAGAAGCCGAAATCTGACGGATTTGATTTCACTTGGTAGAACTAAGCAATGGTGAAGGGGTTTCTAAGCCTAGTTTATGGTACAGTATATACAAACCTACCATATATCGATAGGTATTAGGGGTCAATTGAAAATGGACGACCCCATAGTAATCAATAATCGATTTTATATATGGATAGAGTGGGAGATGCATGCCACATTTGAGGACTGCCTCAGAAAAAGAAGCGAGTCCATGTGGGGGAGTGTGTGGTCGGTTAAATTCTATAGGTAGACGAATGGATATGGCGATCTTATAGCTGCTCATAATTTTGCTGAGTTTGTTCGATGTGCAGCTCGTCCTTACATTGGTACATGACCAATTCCCTTCTACGTATTGGTAGCCAGATGAAAATGCAGGGGCATCCCTGATATGTCTGGGCCACTGATCCTGGGGGAGATCGCCTATTCGAGGACTACTTTGTCTGGCCCCTGTTATTTCTATCTCGGGTTCTGGCTCAAGATAGTCTTCAAGGTTAATGGAGCTAACACTCGAGTCAGATTCTCTAGAAAATGCATTCCCTTCCCTAAATTCCTCACTACTAGACATCTGAAAAGAAATATTCAGGGATTCAGGTATCGAGGATTCTCACTATGCCAGCACTTTGGGTATTCATCCTAGGATTGTACTAACAAGCAAGCTCATTCCTAAGAGGTCTACGGATTCGTAAAAAATTATTCGAGCAGTTCATCAGAAAATAAATATTCGAGCAGTTCGTTGGAAAATAAAATAGGGTATCAGACCCTAGAAATTCTTTTCACAGGTCCGTTTCTAGTTATTATCTAGTAAGTCTACCCTACGGACTGAAAAAGGGGAATAAAAATAATAATTCTCACTTCACTTCAGTGTGAGATGAGTTTTTACTCATAAAGATTGAAATTATTTTATCAAAAACAGAAGAAATAAGAGAAGAAATGAACTAACTTTTCTTCAGAAGCGGAGGATTTGAGATGGTATGAACTTCGTCAGAGAAGAAATTGTGATTGTGCGAGCTGAAGGACGGAACGTCGCTTTAGGGTTCTCTGAAGTTTCGATATTTTCTGAGGAGATGGAAACAGTAAAATGAAACAGGAACAGACTGGTTTCTGATATTTATACTCCAAGCACCGTTAAATCACAGCCGTAGATCAAGGAATTTGATTTTTAGATCTGAAGGCCGAACTTTACGCGGGATTTGATTCTTTCCGAAAAAAATCAGAATTGTTTAAAATTTGAAAAGATTTGGTTTAAAAACGACGGTTGATATCATTAGACTTCCTCGAATTCTGCTCTTTCTCAGAAAGGGTTACACGTGTTTCCGTCTGTCAGAAAATGATACGCGTGATCTTGAGAGATGAGATTTGAAATCTGGCGACTCTTCGACTCTTCAAAGATCTCAAGTTTAGGTCATGACATCGCATTTTTTAGATCGCACGGTAAAAGGAAGCTCCATTTTGTCCTAAAGAACTAATAGAGCTGGGGGGTAATTGTTGTGCGGTCTAAAATCCTATGTTAGATCGCATAAGGGTTAAGTTACATGCGACCTCTACCGCTTAGGTTACATGCGACCTCTTCCGCTTAGGTTATATGCGACCTCCTACGTGTAGTCGTGTGACCTCTTTTGCATAAGTTATGTGCGATCTCCTCTGTATAGGTTGTGAGTGACCACTTTTGAAAGAAAATGAAACAAGTCTCTGCTTCGTCAAACAGGTAACCTGCAAGGAAAGGGAAACAGAAGACTCCCTTTTATGATCGATCAGTTACCCGTTTTGAGTAGTTATCCAATTATGTTGTTACTCAAATTGTATTACCCGATTGTATAGTTACCCGTTTTCATAATTAGGAACATTGAGTTACCCTCACCTATATAAAGGGAACTCAATGTTTCAGACGGGGGATTCGAATTGTTTTTGGAGTTTTCCAATTTCCAGACTTCGAAATTCCGACTCCCAATTTGAGAGAGATTTCCAGACGAGACATTGCAACTTTGAGTGCTTGTAATTCTTCATAAAATAGTAAAAAAAAAGTGGACGTAAACTCATCTTTTTTGGGGCTGAACCACTATAAAATCATCTCTCTTTATTTGCTTTAATTAATAACTCAACTCACACAAGCCACATCTCTTAATTTTTTCTAAATTTATTGTTGATAAAACCTCCATCAACAATTAGTATTGTTATATTATTCAACTACTCTTCACTTACTCATTTCATAATTTAGAGCTGATACTAAATTTTAGTATGTTCTATATTCCGTATTGTATTTGAAATGAAGAACAAAATATGTTAAAATTTATATTAAATTTAGAACGACATTGGAGACCACTTTTTCCTCAAATACTAAATTTCGGCACTGACATGTGATATAGCGTGTCATTGGAGATGTTAATCACTTTTGGAGTACTTTTAATTTAATATGTTCTTTTTTTTTTTTTTTCAAATTTTATGATAACTCTCCCATGTTGCTTTTGAAAGACTTCCCGAACCAAGTCGAGGTAACAAATTAAGCTCTTGCATTTCAAACCTTTTTCTTTCCTTAATTTAAAATTGGTCGTTCATGCATCTTTAACTAACTAAATGCTTTTCATTATGTTTCAGAAATTGGTTATAACTCCAATAATGAAAGAGCTTGGTCCTGTATTAAAGTAAAAGAAAGAGATAGTTGCTAAAAAGTTGGAGGTAGCTAGATTACTGATCAAAAAAGCATTGAAATTTTTTTTATTGGAACACTTATTACAGAACATATAGAGTGAAGTGTAATGTGATGTATTATTGCTTGCATATATATATATATATATATATATATATATATATTTTGTTTCCAGTATGACAGAACAAGAAACCGTGGTCCTAAAAAGACAACTTAGAAACCAAAGGCGAAGCCGATTTATAAGTATGCGAACTCGAGAGAAATGTGTCCATTAAGAAGGAGATAGTGAGCATTTCAAAGGAGAAAAATGAAAGAACACAATGAACCATCAGTGATCGAGCTGTCTTTCGGTATTGACCGGATTCTCTAATGTTTGTTTGAGAACTCTTTCTAAAGACCAAGTGAAGATGAGGAAGCAAAGTTGCAAGTGTTTCGGTTTTCTCCTCTTGTTGCTCCAATTAGGTGCAGCGTTTTCCCACTAGTTCAAAATGAAGAATATAAGATGGTTGCAAAAGGCATTGCCAAGTCGCTCACTGCAGCTGGCATCCCTCGTAAGATATACTTAACATATATCTCAACTCTATTCATATATATATATATATATAGGGCACCAATCTAGTGGATATTTTTTTTTTTAACTATGGGTAGGTATCAATTTGGCCAATGAAAATTTAGCATACACATTTTTTTATTGTAAAAAGTAAGAGAAAGAAAGAATATTAATAATGCACGTCTTTTCATGTACTTCGTTATAGTCATTGGATCTCCATTAGATGGTGATCTAACGGCTAAAAAAAAAAATACCTACCCATAGGAAAAGAAAAAAAATACCTATTGAATTGACAATTATATATATATATATATGACCGTCAATCTAATAGATATTTTTTTTATTTATGTATAAATATATTTTTTAGCCGTTGGATCATTATTTAATAATTACTTAATAGTTATAATGATGTATATGAAGAAACGTGCATCATTAATACTATTTTTTTTGTTTTTAATATAAAAAAATATGTGTGAAAAATTTTGATAGGCAAAAACCTATATATAAATTAAAAAAAAATAGCTACTAGATTGATGCCCTCTATATATATATATATATTACAACATATTTAATTGCTATTATGTATATTCTTATATGTGCATAAAAAATATGAATATATTACACTTTCAAGTGTTGTCATTTGCTTTTCTATGCTTTTGCAATGGATTAGTTTCTTTAAAAAAAGATATGTTATCAAATTTTTTATGAGATTTGATTATAGGTATCTTTAGTTATATTCTAATGGGTAATTAGATCACTATAATTGTAGCTAAAAGATTTGTTTCATTAGAAGTGGTTGGAATCTGTATTGGAAGGACTTAAAAATTACATTATTATTGCTTAAATTTTCTTTTTTCATGTCATCATAATTTGCTTAATTCTTTTTTCTTTAAAACCGATACATCAATAGGTAAAAAATATACATACACAGACGAAGTCAGGATACTATTTGCCAATATTGTAGATTTGTGATAATTTTTTTTTTTATAAAGTGAAACTTAACTAATGACCATTACTTATTATAAATTAAAAAAATACATTCTTCTATATAATTCTCACTGTACCCGATTAGGAATAATAAGATTTCACGCCTATCTTTAATGTAGCTCGAATTTAGAACCGAAATTCTAAATAATAATTTCTTTTACCACTTGAGCTAATCCACTTCGTCAACATTATCTGCGATAATTAGAGAGAAGGATAACAAAGAGCAAATACGAGTGAAAGTGGAAAAAATAACATCTGTTGTGAAAAAGTTAATCAAGGGTAAAAGTACTTGGGCTGATATTGCAAGAGGTTAATGTTTTCTCATCCATCCTCTCAGGATTGACAAGATTAAGCAATCTTATCAATTTTTCGATGAATTGGGCCTAGGACTAAATTCGTGTCATATCTTTCCCAAAAAAGGTTATAATATTGTACTTTATTTTTTGTATTGTATTTTTTTTCTAAGCGATAAAAGGATTTCTCTTTTTAGTTAATTAAAGCTTCTCAAAATTTTTCATGATTTTGTTCATTTTGCGTTTTATTTCTTAATTCAATTTGGGTATTATTTCCATTATTTGTATTAATTCAAAAAGAAAAATGCTAGTATCAGCTGATGCATTTGAGTGGTCCATTTTCGCAAAGAGAGCTTACAATTGGGCCGTCCACAAAAATAAATGCTGAGATCCAACAATCTCGTAACGTGATTGCTGGTTGCACTCATTTAAAAAGTAAGTTGGGAGTGTGAAATTGACTTCATTTCCTTTTACTTAACATAGACCCTTAATATATATATTTTTATATAATATCCTTACTTTAAGATCTAAATTAATACCTGGCTTTCTTCAAACCCATTTAGATTCTAAATTTCTTTTCCTTTTGTTGAGTTTTCGAAATCAAAATCTTATTGTACCTTTTTGAAATTATTATATAAAGTACAATTATAGTTTTAGATATTTTTTGTCATTTTAACGTACCATGCAATGTTTAAGTTGCTACAAGGTCTCTTGCCGCTCCTTGACTTTTTTGATAGCTTTAGTTAGGATATAAAAGAACAATAGTGCATATCGAAATTGGGTCGACCCATTTGACTGATCAGATTCAAGTTGATTCGACTGATGACCCGCTAATAAAATATATTAATAACTAAACTATAAAAATACTTTTAATTTAATCTGTGTATGACTACCTTTATACATTTTATTTCAATTGTATAATGCATGTACTTGATATCATAAATTATTAGTAAAAATTTCTAATTGGTAATCAATTATTTGTTCGAAAATAAGACAACAATAATAGCTCTAAATAATTAAAAAATACGAATAAAAAATGGATTGACAGGTCCAAAAGGTGTTGTGTATTAAGTTATGTCGTCTGAACGATTAAGCGTATTGACATCAGGTCAAACCTTTTTACGTGAGGATTTGGTTGGGGCTGAAGTTTTTCTAGCACAAGTCACGAATCGAGTTTGAGTAGACAAATTTACGTATACATTGAACATCAATCCCACCCATATTCGAGGCACAACAAAGAAGTCTTGTTCCTCCAAGAGTTGTTGTCCTTCATTAATGTTTGTCGTTTCCAGTCCTCTCCCTCTCCGGCTCTACCCGCAACCAAAAACGACAAGAAAAGGAAAGAAAACGACAACAATCAGCCTTGAATTTCTCTTCCTGATCTACTCCCGACTTTCGGCGGGACCCACGTATTTAATCCCCCATTTTCCCCTCTTTACCCTCGACCCATCGCTCGCTCAGTATATAAATCCGAGGCCTCCTCCCCGTTATACCCCTCTCTCAGCTGGGAAAGATCTTCAGCTAGCTTCCCTCCAGAGGGGCACGTTTCCCTGACTCCCATATTCTTCTGTTCCCGTTTCCACCCCTGAAAATTTCAATCAGATCTGATCTTTTTCTAGGGTTTATTTATTCTCACCATCTCTTTCTATTTACTCTGATCCTTTTTTAAATTTTTTTTATTTTTTTTAATTAGTTTCTGAATTTCATGAATGATTCTTTGCAGAAAAATCAATCTCGAAGGTTTTCGGGATTAGGGTTTCGAGTGTTCGACAAAGCTCGTAGGGAGTGTATCATCTCATAGTCATGAATCCTAGAAGGTTGGTTCCGTTGTAATTTTTTTTTTTAATATTAGGCTTAATATTTAGGCGATTCGGTATTTGGTACTTAGTACTTTATATTTGTAAATTATAAATGCCAATTTAGATGTGTGAGTAGATTAATAACCCAGGAACATGGTTTTTACCAATCATGGGCTCTTTGATAAATTGATCTGAATTTGTTTGTAAAAAACTTTGGTTTTTACTCAAGTTGGGTCCGTAAAAATCGAAACCGACCCAACTTGAACAAGCACTGGAGACTGGACAGTACCCCAAAATCAATCAAACTTAGTTATTATTATCGATACTAATAATAAATTACGTTTACATTGAACTATGAATGAGTTTTAGAAAATTGTCAAGTATGGTAATTCATTCTGTATGATGCAGTTGTGCATGTTCTGAAACAAATAAATGTTTCTCTAGCTTCTTCAGGAGGGAACCTATTAGCAATCTTCCAGACTTTACTGCCTCCGAAAGATCGTAGGATTTGGTGTGAGGACCCAGTTTCAAAATCCAGTTTGCAACTGCGTGTTTGGGGGATTTTTAGCATATTAAAGAAAGAAAATAAAAATGAAATATATGCTTATTTATTTTCACCCAGATTGATGACCACCTTAATGGTTAAGGTGGATACCTATGTCCTAATGAAGTAGCGCCCATTTTCTATTTTTAATAAAACCTTTTATGGTTAGGGTGACTTTACTAAAACCTTTTAAGGTTTTTTTGAGATCTCTATGTATTCTATTCTCGTTAAATTGGGGATAATTTCACTCTGACAAATTTTATGTTTAACTCCTTTGAGTAACTTAAATGTTAGAGATATAGCCAAGGTATGTGCAACTGGGATATAGTTGCCTAGTCGGTATAGATGTCATGGTGTTTTAACCGAAAATCCGATATCTTGTCACAAACCTAAACAAATAGAGCCCTATCCTTGTTTCACTGGATGGAAATTTGTGTTTATCAATACTGCATTTGCTGGCCACATAGCAATTCAATGACATCTCTGTGTTCAGGGACCTCCGTGGTAACAGAGCTGCTCTTTTTGATGGCATTGAGGAGGGTGGAATCAGGGCATCATCATCATACTCCTCTCATGAAATTGACGAACATGATAATGAAAGAGCCATGGAAGGATTGCAAGATAGAGTTATTCTGCTGAAGAGAGTAAGTATTTTCTTTTTCCTTGGAATTTTATGGTCTCATAAATGGTTTGAAGATGTTTGATTATTAATTACAAATCAGTAAGAACCTTTTGTTGTTATTATTCAGTTCCCCTTTTATATGTTTTTTTCCCTATCGGAGTAGGTTGCAGCGACTGGGAAGAGTAATTTGTTCAACTTTAAGCTATTCCAATCTCGTTTTCTCGTCTCCTTCACAAACTTAAAGGAACATGACATTGCAAAAATTGATTATGATGAAACTATGATAACAAAAACATAGTAGGAATTCATGGATTTGGTAACCCTGATTCTTAAATTAAAATTAAGACATTGCTTCTTTTACCCCGATTATTGAATTTAAATTAAGACATGCCACCTTCTTTTTATGGTAATCTTTTACTCGAAATTCTGAATCAATGGTTGAAGTTATAACAAGTTGTCTAGAATGAAGTTGAAGATAGATTCAACAGCATGTCACCTATTATAATTTATATCCTGTATAGGATGTTCTAATGTTTCTACTTGCGGATATTAAAATCTCCAACGAAATACTAATGTGTCTTTTCAACAGTTGTCCGGTGATATACATGAGGAAGTGGATAGCCATAACCGCATGCTTGACCGGATGGTGTGTATGCTGCCGACATTTCTCTACCCCCACCTGCCATCTTTTTGTTTTTTTCTGGGTCTTTGTTGTTTATGTCGTTATAATCTTTGTTCAGGGCAATGATATGGATTCGTCTAGGGGAGTGCTGTCCGGGACCATGGATCGTTTTAAGATGGTATGCGGTGGCTAACCAATTAATTCAGTTTCCTTTAAGTTACTTCTTACAGCTCTACTTTGCTAGTTTTGTTTTTGCTTTTTTTGTTCACCTACTTTCAGTGGGTCTCCTGCTGCTTCTGCGCTATTATGCTAATCTTTTTATGTTTTCCCCTCAAGGTTTTTGAGACGAAATCAAGCCGGAGAATGTTTACGTTAGTGGCATCATTCGTGGTTGTTTTTCTAGTCATATATTATCTCACTAGGTAAATGATCTATGATGGATTTGATACAGCTACGAGATTTATGTTGAAGCTGGAGAAGAAAACCTTGCCTTTCCTATTTGTAATCAATGTTTACCATCTCTGCTTGTAAGATAATCTGGTTTGTCTGGTGTAAAAAGATATTTCAATCAATTTACCGAATGGAGTTGAGTATGCATAAAAATTGGTGTCAAGTTTTTGCTGTCCATCTCAACTCTCATGCCATCAATGGCAAGTTCTACTAAGTTTTGATGCCTTTTTTGAGTCGTGGGTAGCTAAAGACATGCATTAGTTTTGTCTTAGAATTGACTGGCTGCTCATGTTCAAGGCAATTATAGTATCAAGGGGAAGTGTTTATTCGAAAATCTGAACCCTTACTTTTCAAATTACAATATTACAAAATTAACAGCAATTAATTTGAAGGTCTAAAGATGGTGGCTGGAAATTTGTTTCAAGAGGTTTTGAAGAACCAAACCGCGGGAAGTGAGAAAGAAGCCCACCATCAGTCACATATTTTTTATTCGGGGAAAAATGAATAATTAATTAAGAATGAAGAATTAATTAGCGTAAGGTGGAAAATGCATGGCAGGGTGGTAGGTAGGAATAATACGGCTACAATGTTGGTGGTGATGTTTAAATCTTGGTTTGTCCGGCTAAATTGTGTTAATTCACGTGACAACAGTCAAGCTTTGCCGCCCCAACAATTTCGCCTCAGATTTTCTCAATCTTGCTTTATTTATTAGATGATGCTCTGGTGCTGCCAACTCTGTGGGCGTGTAAAATAACAGTGGGCCACATTAGACATTAATCCTGTAACACATTAGACATTAATCTATAATCGGATTCAAGACTATTTGAAACTCTAACATTTTGTTTGGAACTTAAATTTTTGGAGGGAAATCAAAAATAAAATTTAACTGATTTCGTTTTTACTTGTTTATATTAAAACAAAAAATAATTAAATTTTTTTTGTAAAAAATAAAACAAGAATTTGACTTGATGTCACTTTTTAGTATATAAAATTTTGACATAACTAGTAAAACTAAAAGTGTCTAAATACGGTTATATAAATTTTTAGAAAAAATATTTTTCTCTATTTTTTTAATTATTTTTTCTTTCCAATTTGTTTTCTCCTAAATTTGGGTTCTAAATGGCGGCTAAAAATTACAAAACAGAAAATAAAGGACATGCATGCACCAGCCGGGAATCGAACCCGGTCTGTATCGTGGCAGGATACTATTCTACCACTAGACCACTGGTGCGCATGGTTCTGCACTTAGAATAAGATATTATATAAATAATATAATCACATGACGACAAATAAAGTACTTCATTAGCAGGTTAGCTATGTTAGGAAGCCAATGGCAATACTACATTAAGTTTAAAATATTCGTCTCTTATGAAGTATTGTTTCCTTTTTCTTTGATGTATTTCCAACTCACCACCGAATTGTAAATTCTTTTTTGCCTCATTCGTTATTTTCAAAACTATAGACCGAAATTTTGGGAGATGCTTTCTCCAAAAGTTTGTTTGAATAGTATTATATATATTCACACATATTATTAAGAAAGAATTAGCGTATTTATATACCTTTGGGCATCGGTGAGTCGGCCGTCACGACAAATGTTCATAATATTTATGCATGCAAGGCCAGCCAGTAGTTGAAGACCAAGTGACCAAGTCAATAAGGATCGACTTAATTGCGAGACATACGTGTACTTGAAGCATTAATTTTCAATATTATAACTGTTACATCGGTTCTCACCAACGGTACACGTGTCTTTGAACTGAAGTATTCACCAACTGTCTACGTGTCCTTGCTATCCCGAAATATTTTTAGCTTCAGGCTGAGACGGGGAGGCGAGGGTGGCCACCTGCAAAGACTTTCCGATGCTTAAGTCAGTAATTTATCCTTGAGATGGAACAACAAGGATTTCGTTTTTCTCTGTAAAAAAATGTTTTCTGTATACTGTATCGTCTCTTCTCTATATCTCTCCGCTTTTGGGAGGAAACAAGACTTATATATATATGATCATGGGACTGGGAGTTTTTGGCTCCCAATCCCGGGATCGAGTACCTTCTTCCATCATGACTTATTCCAGAAATCACAGGTCATGGTTACCGTGACCTTCCTTGCATCGTCGCGGCCTGTTTTCCGCCGTCCCCTACGACTCCAGCCTGTCGGGGGTGAGATTTTGACAAGCCGCCGTTCTATCAGGACAACTTGCCCAATGCGCGCACCTACCCAGGATCGCATTAAATGCTTTGTCTGGGTCTGGAGCTGTGAGTTGCTTCCCACTGTACTCTGGTAGAAGACCCTTGAGGCTCCCGACCCCCAGCTGTCGAGGTAAGAATCGGACTGGGCCGAGTTCATCTAGTGTCTGGGATGGGTTCAGCCTTAGCTTCGGACAGCCTATGGGCCTATGCGGTATCACGTGTGACTCGCGTGGCCTTTAATTGATCACTCTAGACACATGTTGAACGGTGTACCTCATTTATGACCTGTTCAACCACTTAATCGTTCATGTGGTGTATGATTTAGGAACGGATCCCACAATAACCATTATCATACCGTTACCAGGATCACTTCAATTCCGCAGTTTAATATTCGTTTATATATGTGTACAAACTGTCTTCAAACACAAATGCCATAATAGAAAGTATTCGCGCGCTACTTCAATATATGTTTTAAGATTAACGAGTGTGTGTCTATATACATACGTATATATTATATTGAGAGCACCTGCTCAATTTGGTCAGCAGCACCATCCCGCAGATATTGAAATCTTATGACATATACATCGACTGATTTTCTTTCTTAAAATTTGTCGGTGTGTATTTTGGCCCTTTAACTAACACGTGTCATGCGCTTTTGAGTCATTTTTTCTCAAAAGAAATTAAAACTCAGATTTAATATAAGTGTAGTTCGTACAATCTTGAAAAATATTATAAATAGACCTTTTATTAGCTGATGATTAGTAGTATCAGTATGGTACCTGTCAAATCTCCTCCACAAAAAGGTAGTTAGTGATGTATTTAATAAAGTATTTCAATGAATAGTAAAAAAACTGTAGGAGGAGAAAAAACAAAGAGACAAATAAAATTTTGGAGATTTGGACAGTTTACCTCTTTCAAGTGATTATAAAACTATTTATAATAGCTTTATGATCCTTAAAATGCTAGAATTAATGTCTACGTGTCCCTAAAAAGCTCGAAGAAAATCTCACCTTATACAGCAAGAGTGTGTGAGGTATCAACCTTTAAAGTGTGTGAGGTATCAACCTTTCTGTTGCTTACGCCATCTTTATCTTGTTTGTTGGTCGAGACTAGGTCGTTGCTTAATGATCGGCTGCTTCTTTATGATCCCTTGCTGGTCTCTTATTAGAGGTGCCTAGCTAGTCGGCATGTATCATGAATGCTGACCAAGGGCTAGTTTTTTTTATTCTCGAATTCAGCTCCCTCGGCCCTAATACCAGGAATTCTGCCCCTAGAATCTTGCTCGGCTCTTCCTTGTTGGTTGTAGGATGAAACCAATATTTGGTCCTCTCTTTTTGTAGGCTTGATCGGCTCATAGACAGTTTGGTGTCGTTTTAAATTTATTATTATGATGTGTCATTTTTTGTCCAACTACATGTCGTTTTCTCAAACGTTTGGAGAAATTAACCCCTCACAAAAATGATACCAGAAAGAACGAGACATGAATAATTTAAGTCGTAAATATGGTATATATATATATATATATATATATATATATATATATATATATTGTATGTGTATTAACTGTATTTTAAATAAACTACTCAACCTCAAGATTTCGATCATTCATGATAAAATCATATATGGATGTACCTACGTACCTAGCTAGCTACAGGGGATATATAAATAAGATAATTTATAAATTTCTTATATCTAAATTACTTGATTATAATACTTTTGTGTGATTATGTGTCACTAAAAATGATCAAGCTCTTTTCAAGATTAACTTTCACGGCACATAAATTATTAATAATGTTGTGAATAACTCGTAATTAATTCAAGAAGTCGGTTGAGAGTATGAGAGAGTTTGTATGAGGTTGGAATTTTTAGAAAGTACTAGAATTTTCATAATACTTAGATGGAAGGAATTTTTTTTATTCGGAATAGGATTCCTATGCTATTGGAACTCTATAAATATACCTCATATTTAGTCAAATTCTGAGAGAAAGTTTGAGAGAGTAAGAGGGAGCAACAATGCAACCTGGTGAGAGACACTTTTAGGGTTTTCGAGATAGTAAAAGTTGAAGACAATAAATATGGGTTCATAGAGTTTTTGGGTTAGTGAAAATTGGGAGTGTGTACTTATAAAATTTTAGGGCCTGTTGGGATGAATGGAAAGGAAAAGAATGGAATGGATTTTAAAATGACCAATTCAAATGTTTCTTTGGATGCCAAAATGGAAATAAGCTTTCCCATAGAAAATAATTAGATAGAATTGCATTCCACCCAACTTTGGGTGGAAACTGATTCTATTCTATTGGCTTTTTTCTTTCTTCCCTAATTAATCTTGTATGAAAAATGTGATATTAATAAAAAATAAAAAATTATTAAGAATACATATTTTATGAAGAAAATAATAATTTTTTATTTTTATTTATGAAATAATTTTTTAATATTTTTTTCTTGTTAAATGTGTTTTTTATTAAATATATGAAATAATTATGTAATATTTATTTTAAAATAATTAATAAAATATTGCTAAATGTAAATAATTTAATAAAATATTAATTTAATGCTAAATATAATTTAAAATACTTAAAATATTCATTTTGACATTAAGAGTATTTTTGTCATTATATAGCTAGTTCTATTTCTTTTTACAGTTAACCATATATAAGAATGTTCATTCAGCTACTAATTCTACCGCTCCAACCAAATAACATAATTATATTACCATTCCTTTTCCATTCCATTCTAATTACTATTACCATTGTCACTACCAAAAGTCTAAAGCGATGACTTTAAGTAATTTTAGGTGAAAATATAATAAAATATTAATTTTACAAAATTTAAGAAAACTCTAGTATTAGATAATTTCGTTTTGCTCCTTAAATCATTATATATTCTATAATCATTAAAACTTTTATTAGTTTTGATTACTTGAGAAAACTACCCATCAAAGCTTAAGAACATTTATAGATTATCACTTTCAGAAACACGTTGGGAAATCATAAATTTTAGTAAATTGAGTTTTACTAAAATTTTTAGTTCAATGTCTGAAATATGTTACATAAAATCGCTTGAAATTTCAAGTTCTGAAATTATCAACAAAATCATCCTCGTACATCCATTTACTAATCTTGGCTAAAAAAATTGTACAAGGAAAGAAATACAACAAAATATGAACACCCATCAGGGACTAAGAATACAATTGCAAGCACAAACTATGTAGCTTGTCTGATCACCAGGATTGCTACCTCAATTACTCAAACACCTAAAAGTAAGGGTGAGCATTCATATACTCAGTAGAAATTCAATACCTTTTTGAATGGATGCAATTTTACCATATCTGCATAGTTAATACATTTTTCCTAAAACTCATTTATAAAATAATTAGTATCTAGAATAATCACATATTTAAAACTAAAACCAAATCCACATATTTATATATATCATAAATCAATCGAGTATATGAGTGGGCACTTATCCTCTCATCACAGCCTTGTAATACCTTTGTAGCATAGGTACTCAGCATCTTGATTATACCCGTAGGTGTATAATTCAAAAACTTGCACAGAGGCTTAGGTCTTTCACTTAATGCTGCAACAACTCGCCAGTGATATAAACTACTACGATGCAATAATGGAATTCAAGTGTGTAATTCTATTGTATGTACAACATATAATCGTTCATAATAACTATGCATCCAAGAATCAAACCATGCTTTAAAATTCAACTTAGCATTATTCTAGGATTTACTGTAATATTAGTAGCACATCGCTATTTTATCCAATAATTATGACATAAAAATATGTATAATAATCCACACAGTCTAATCCCTATATAGTCCAATAATTTTCAACAATTTATCAAACCATCGTGAAATCACGATTTTTCATACTTAAGATTTAATGCAATTATAAATTAAAATAGATATAAAATTAGGTGATTGAACCCTAACCTCAATATTGTAGCTATACCAAGCTAAAGACGCTCGAAGAAACTCCCGTTGGTCACTCGGGCGTTCGAACGACTGTTTCGGGATCTTGGTAAGTCCACTTGAAAAAGTGATTTTTCTACTAGACCCTCAAATGGAGAAGCAGAGGTCACCACTAAATTCAGAACACCCAAAAAATGCTATGTTAAACATATAATTTGTCAAAAGTGGATTCTAGTGTGGGACCCACCACATGGCACACAAAATGATACTATTAACGAGTCTCGTAATTTGTGCTATTTTCGAAACAGTGATATTATATATCAAAATTCGTTTATTGACCTCACAGAATCTAAATTTGAAATTAGAATTCAATTTCGAGTTCTTGAGTCATAAACGGGCTTTAAATCCGATGATTACAAAAATATCTCTTTTTGGAATTAATTTGAAAAATATCCATTTTTCTAAAGGATTTAGAAAAATATCATTTTTTGTGATTATTTGCAAATATATCACTTTTCTAAAATATTTCAGAAAATATCACTGTCATAGAATTATTTAGATCACTTTTGAAAATATTTGAAAAAGTATTAACTTCATTGATTATTTGAAAAAAAATATCATTTTTTTACAAATAATATTTCAAAAACTAACAGTTTTCTAATCTTAGCCAAGGCTCAAATCTGAATAGTAAAAAACTCTAGTTAACACTATTCAGTTATGCAAAAATATCATTTTTCGTTCTAAATTAGAAAAATTAATACCATATTTTTCAATTCGAAAATTAGTATATTTCCAGATATCATTTTAACTTCTAATAATCGTAATTATTTATGATTTTTAATTCTTCTTCACCTTATATATTTACTTCGGGTAAATAAATTACTTTACTAAAATAATTATGTAAATATTATTTTTAACAAAGTTAGTAAAAAATGATAAAAGTGGTGAAAATCTTACCGGAAGTGACTTTAGTCGTGCAACCATTTGAAAGTGATCTACGACGGTTAGAGAGAGTGCCACATGTCGACGGTGACGTGATCAGAGATCGAACGGTTCTCTGGTAGCCGGAAAACCGTAGCAGTGATGTGATCTTTGACGGATTGTTGCGGTGGCATTCAACGGTCAAACACGACGGGACTGGTGGTATTGGCTTTGTCAGCAACAGCTCTTTCACATGGACTAGTGCGTGGGTCCAATGGTGGCAGCGTGTGACACATCGGAGCTAACCAGAAACAAGCATTTCTCTCATTTTCTCTCTCTCCTAAGCTCTCAAATGTAAAAATTTGAGTTTCTAGGGGCCCTTTTATGCAAATATTGGGTACCATAGTACCTGAATATTAAATGCAGATATTTTGATTATTTTATTCCAAAAATGCATATTTATGAAAATGCCACTGAGTATAAAAAGTCTCTTTTGCCCTTAATAATTCTCAGATTTTACAACTATTATCATTTCCATTACACCACCGCAATCAAATGAGCCCTTCAAGTTTTAGGTAATCAGAAATTGTAGAGTGGAATTGTTCTCTTTTATAGTTGAACTATGTTACATTGTTGTATTCTTTATGTTATTATGTGTATGCGCTTGAATCTAAATTCACTTTAGAATTTGGATCAAAATTATATTCTTGATCGTGGTGTTGGGTTTTACAACATAAATCCTTTCCAGTACATATGTAATTAACATCTATACTAGCAAAGTCACACAGGTATTGATGATAGCTAGCGGCAAAGTCACAAAATCAAAATTAAATAATAATTGCAAGTCTTAAAAGCTAGCTAATAGGAAATAGAAAATGCTGAATATCGTCTATATATGATATATTTCTTCTACATTTCTTGGGACTGGACATAAAAGTATGGTGTTGCGGCACGAAAGAGAAATCAAAATAATTGAATCTTATCAGTATCATGATACATACGTATGAGTTCGAAAAAATATATGCACATGTTATTGCACGAACCACGGAGACGCTAGCTAGGATTTAATGTAGGGAATTAAAGCGCGCATGATATGTAAGTAATTGCAGCCTTTTATCAAACATGTACTTTAATAAATGATCCAAGTTCGAAACAATTTGGTGACAGATTTATTTTTGATTTATCTGGATCGAGCAGAGCAACTCATCAACAAGCGCGCGCGCGCACACACACACATACATATATATATATATATATATATATATATATGATCATGATATCTAATATCCAATCTGAGATCTTTGATATAGTACATTAATGACATTGTTTCAGTGTCAACCGTTTTTACGTACGTATTTGTCACACACATACACAAACGAAAAGAAGCATTCATGCAACCTCAATTTACAAAAGAGAAAAAAGTTCGAAAAGATAAAGTGATGCACACATTATAACTTGAGATTTAACTGAATATATACACGTATTTATTGTTATAGCTAATTATCAGATGATGGCTTTGGATATAATCGCCTTTTGGGACCGGTTCCAGCGAACATAGAATATGTTTATCTAATGCATAGAAACATATATACAACACAACATATATTGTATTGAGGATACTATCTTAATTAAGATGCTTGTATTTTAGACGTTTTTATATTGTGAGTACTAATACTATGGCAAAATTTAGAGGCGAGTTTATGAGGATCAAAGACAATTTTCATGTACGTAGTGTATATGTATAATCTTCTTCTTTAACACCTTATACCGAACAAAGAAAAAAAAAAAGACACCTTGTACAATGTCCGGGATATATATATATATATATATATATATATATATTATTCAATATGTAATACACGCAGAAACAAAATACAAGTATATATTAGCTTATTTTTCTGCCAGATATAATACAAGTGTAGTATATAAATGTGTCTAAGTATATATATTATATAAAGGTATATACATGTTTAAGTATGTATTTTTCTCAGATATAAATTTCCAATTCCAGTAACTTGCAGTCAAATTAATTAAGCATAAAAATGAACTGATCACCGGATGAAAAGCCTTTTTAGGATTAGTTATGTTTTGGCCAGGCAGCAGTACGGTTAGAAATAGACTACGGTCTCATCCGTACCTCTTAACAATATCAATCAAAACTTGTTGCATGAAAATGACCAGATCCCAAAGTAAAACATATCATATCAATTCAATCATCGAGAATCCATATGAAGATCTTTAAATTGAAAGAAATTCTCAAATAAACCTTACCAACTAAAAATTAAAAAAAAAAAAATTGGACTAGAAAATAGATGGAGAGAGACAAATTAGTACCTTCGTTGCGAATCTCTAATATATATGTACTTGAATTCAATATCTTGTGTACTCTTCCATTCTTGAAATCTTGCCCAAAATTTGTTTTGATAGTTGATTCTAGCTTCTTCTTCCATGCCTTCAAAGCTACATCGAATTCCCATGAGAATTGCCTTGAAATTACACGGACAATTTAGGGATCATTTATCATTTTCATCTCTATATATATATATATATGTACATATGTATATAGAATTCTCTCCCTCTGCTTCTCTACTCAACCAAAGAAAAGGCGCATATGGAAAATCAATTTCAAAAATTCTAAACTGTACATTATCAATAACAATTAGAAACCACCACTTTATTGAAAAAGCCCTCACACTACATAAAATATACTACTAAGGATCATATCCGAGTCGAAGCTCCAAATCCAATTCCACGTCTTCATTGTAGTCAAGGCCACTTATTTTTTCTTCGTTGTTATTTTTTTCGAGTATTTCTTCGTCATCGATACCTTCTTCTTCTTCTTTTTCACGCGATGCCACACCAATCCCCAAACTCAAATACTCACGCGGATCATCGTCGCGACTGACCTGATCGGGTGGAGGTACTCTCCCCATATTATCGGAACTCCAAGTGGCTGCCACCGCCGGGAAATTATACGTCTGGAAATTTACATGTATACCCTCGGTAGCCTTATTAGCCAAATATTGAAGTGGTGGATAGCTTTGAATTGCGAGGAAAGACCTAAAAGTAGTTGCATAATTCTCTTCTCCTAACTTGCTTGAAGCAGCCAAGGTTGGATCAATATTACAATGAAGCCTAGTAGCCTTAGGCCCTCTATTTTTGCGGTGAATATTCATATGTCCACCCAAGGCTTGTGCCGTAGTGAAGCCTCTCTTACAGAACACACACTCGTAGGAACGGCCGGCTACGACGACGGGCCCCGTCTCGTCGTTTTGATCCGACCGATCAGTGATCGTTTCGTCGCTGGAGCTTTTCGAATCTAGTAATTCGTAGATGTGGTGGCCGGAGGATTCTGCCATAATATGTTGGAATTTTGGAGATCAAAACTTATAACACCTAATTTGGTTTAATTAAATGAGTAGAAAATATTATAGGGTTGAGAAAAGAGAATAATTAGTGGTACTATTAATAGAGAGAGGATATCATATGAGGGTGTGTGTGGAAATTTATAAGTTTTGAGGGTTGAGGACAAATAAAAAGACATAGGCATTATCTAAGTGATGGGTTTGTAGTGATGAAGGTGTTATGAAATAGAGATGAGTAGTCATGAGGAAGATTTCCAAAGAAGCCCTCGTTACGTTTTAGCCGGCTTCTAGTGGATCTTTCTTTAATTATATATATATATATTAGTAGGCAGACATTAACCTTTCTTTATTTTTTTTGGCCATGGTTTGTTTCCCATTTCAGCTTTTGTTGCTTTCATTTAGGTTTTCTTTGCGTTTGTCTTCTCTTTATAATAAGTTTCCATATAATATATATATATAGAGGTTGACAATCCAGTATGTATTTTTTTTTACTTCGACTATAATGTGCATGAAAATATGTGCATTATTAATGTTCTTTTTCTTTTATATTTTTTACAATAAAAAAATATGCATGCTAAATTTTTATTGGCCAAATTAATACATATACATAGGTAAAAAAAAAATACCTACTGAATTAGTGCCCTATATATATGTATGTATGCTTATATATATGTTTTATCTAAATTAGCTAGCATACGTATATTTATTTTTAACCAATATATATGTTCTTATATATTTTGGTATATATATGTAAATATAGTGTGTAGATATATATGTTATTCATTGATGCATGTTCACAGTTCGCAAATATACAGCTATCCATATTAATTTGGGTAACTATAATTATTCCAAGCTTCAAAGGAAAAATTCTCTTTTTACTCAAAAAAAAAAAAAAAAAGCTGCAAAGGCAAAAGATGAAAAAATTGGTTATATATACAGGAATCAATCATGATGAGGAGATTATTAATTAATTGACTATTTTGCGATTTTGCCGTCCCACAATCAGGGTTTACAAACCAATATAATACTAGTTAAATATATGTAAAGGATAACCGTAATTGTACCAAAACTTTTATTCAATTCACGAAAATTGAATATAATTAATATATTTATAGTAAATTTTAATACAATGTCAACTTAAATGTCATATGTAAAACTAGTTACGTGCTACAATTTAATCTGTTTTATATTTACCATAGCATCCAGGTTCCAACTCCCCTAATTATCTTTCACCAAAAATATAAAAAAATAAAAAAAATAAAAAAGAGGAGTTTACTAGTAGTACACATAATATTGGTCGATTGATACCACAAAGTTTACTAGTAGTACACATAATATTGGTCGATTGATACCACAAGTTCCACAGTCTTTACTAAGCGACCTTAGGAGTTACAGAAGAAGTAAATCATATGTGCAATTTTTAACTAAATATGATCAGTTACTACTTAGTAAAGCGCAACATGGCATTCATAGCCCAAAATAATATTTATTTTTTCATTTTCTTTTAAACGTTAGAATTTAACAACAGTGAGCAAAGACATGGTCAAGTTTCAAACGCGGCGACTGACAATTGGCCGCCCTTAATTATTAACCCAATTACCTATTTTACCCTTAATTTGCAATGAACTGCTGAGGCAAATTAGTAGGGAGTAGAAATAATTGGACATCTTTTTTAATCTAAGGTAAGAACACAAGTAGTTTCCAGTTTCCACAATCATGAAATATATACATGTAAATAAAATAAGGTACCTAAAGTTTTCTGATTGATAGTGAGGAAATATGAAGGAAACTTCGTGCGTGAGCAAGAAACAGGCGTTTTTGTTGCTTATACTTGTCCTTAACTATAAGCCCCGCTTTTTACACCATAATCAAAGGCCAGTACGTCATCTTTATGTCATTATATTAGTCAACATCACTCTAATATTTATCATATACAGCTATACATATAGTCGAATTGTGTCTCTCCCAGAAATAGGAAACAAAAAAAAAAAGCAAAAAGAATATTAATCATATGGTTCTCGCTAGCTTATAACTAATTTGATTATGCTTTCTACCTAATGTGTTGTTCGGTAATATGTATTCTGAACACTTAACCGTCACACATTTTATTCATTAACCACTAATTATTAATTAATATAGCTCTCCTTCTGACTAGTAAACATCTGCCAATTTTTGGTTATGTTTTGTACATGTATATATATATATGTATGTATGATATATTCTTGTCTAAATAGTAAATACGTATCTTGTTTCAGCAATTGAGATAAATAATGATTGGTACCTAGCTATGAATCTCGAGTACGCTCTTGATCATATCCAAAATATTTTATACTGCGGAGCTCACAGAAATTTACAGAAATTTGTATGGCTACTTGCCTATTTATATTGCATGTACATGAATCATTTGTAGTACTATTTCGCTACGTGAATATACATTAATCCATATATCTATTGTATATTTTCTGTATACAAAATATCATTAGACAATATGCATGCAGGCCAAAATATTTAATTAGTGCATAGGATATATTAATCAGCAAAGACCTCAGGCTGGTCATGTGGAGAGAGAAGTTATTTAATAAGAATATTAGATGTTAATATATATTTACAGGCGCTGCTCTTAGACTTACGCTTTAAAAATTCAGACATGTACATTACACATATTATGCTAGGGCTGAATCACTTAGGATTTGAGTTCAGATATACGCCGGTTCGCAATTTAATAAATAATCAATTATATATAGCTACATCATCTTAATTATTTTCCTTATTTGTGAAAAAAGATATTGACGTCACGACCCAAACTTCGGCCAATGACAGAAAAGAAATTTCACAAGTGGAAATTCAAAAGTTATTTTAGAAAAATTCATAAAAATAATTTTAAAAGAAAAATTCCCACAATTTTATGATCACTATTAGACTTAGAATGTTAATGAAATTTATTAAAACAAACCAAATATCATTATCAGTAGTCTCACAATCTAACATACTAGTTATACAGATAGAGTCTGTGAAATGAGCCCATTAATATGTAATATAAGCTAAAATAAATAACATCGTTATTTACATAATTACCAATTTCTATACCCAAAATAACCTATACACAGCAAATTCTCAGAGCAGTACAGTATATATAGTATAACCAGATTCCATCACATATAGTTCAAATCACTAAAAACACACTTGTTCTTAAATGCTATAGAAAATAAGTTTTAACTCAAAAACGGTATAAAACGAAGGTAACTAAACTCCTACCTCAACAGAATAATGACACCACGCTATTGAATCCTTAAGACGTCGTTGACGATCACCCGCAGGATCGGGAACCAATTCCAAGCCCTCGATCGTCCTCTTGCGAAAAACCAACTTTCTCACCGGAGCTTCAATTCCAAAAACGGACCTCTTCACTGAATTTCTAGCACCCAAAATAGATAGGTTAGACATATAACTTGTCCAATTCGGGTCCGGGCCCACACCGGNCCTGGAGGGGTAACTGAATTGCCTACACCTGCCAAATGGGGAGGTAATCAGAAGTAACAAGACCTCGCGTGAGTTTACGGACTTTCACCGACGGTGGGGCACGCAGCGCCACACTGTAAAACCCACGATTCTAACACGGTGCTCATGTATGATCTTATGACATGTGCAATACAGAACTGAAGTGTAAAAACTACTGTACTCTGGTTTTTCAGTAAAACATGCATAATAGGGTTTTATAGAAAAACGGGCAGCATAACAGCCCTATTTTTGATATACCCAAAATAACCTACACACAGCAAATTCTCAGATCAGTACAGTATATATAGTATAACCAGATTCCATCACATATAGTTCAAATCACTAAAAATACACTTGTTCTTATATGCTGCAGAAAATAAGTTTTAACTCAAAAACGGTATAAAACGAAGGTAACTAAACTCCTACCTCAACAGAATAGTGACACCACGCTATTGAGTCCTTAAGACGTCGTTGACGATCACCCGCAGGGTCGGGAACCAATTCCAAGCCCTCGATCGTCCTCTTGCGAAAAACTAACTTTCTCACCGGAGCTTCAATTCTAAAAACGGACCTCTTCACTGAATTTCTAGCATCCAAAATAGCTAGGTTAGACATATAACTTGTCCAATTCGGGTCCGGGCCCACACCGGACTGGTGGCACGCAAAACGAGATAAAATCTCGACCGTCCGATCTCGATTTTCGTGCCGATCACCAAACCACACAATATATATATATATATATATATATATCAAACTTCTCTATTTTTCGAGTACATTCCAAAAATACAGTCAAAAACACAATCCAACGGTCGGATTGAAAACTAAAATTCAAAAACTCAAAATACTCAAAAATGACAATTTTTGATCTGGACAGTATGGGGTTAAGATATATATACCTTGATGATCCTTGTGACGATATGAATCCAACGGGGCTGGTTTGGAGTCGAATGGACGCCGGAATCTTCACCGGCGGCCAAAAATCCGAAATGGGTCAAAACGGCTTTTATGGAGTTTTCCGGCGAACCGGTGGCCGGCGGCAGTTGCTGATGACCGGCGGAGGTGCGTGGCAGCTCGGCGAGTCAACGCCGGTCGATGGGCGGCCCGGACGGTGGCGGGGTGGTGGCGTGGCTTCCTTTGGCCGAGAGAGAGAGAGAGACGAGGGAGAGAAAGAGAGAGAGAGAGATCTGGGGAGGGGGGAATGAAACGAGAGGGAGGAGAGAAAAGGAAAATATATGTAATTTGATTTTTTTTTTCTGGTCAAAAGACCATTTTACCCTTTAAAAAAAATGGGTTTTTACATTCTCCCCTCCTTATAAGAATTTCGTCCCGAAATTCAAAATACAAGTCAAGGTTCACATCACAATACAACTTCTAACTAAAAGTTAAACAAATGAGGGTACTTCTCGTACATCTCCGTCTCGAGTTCCCAAGTAGCCTCATCCTCTTTGTGATGTTCCCAAAGCACCTTGACAAATAGAATCTCTCTATTACGAAGCACTCTCAACTCTCTAGCCAACAAGCGAATAGGCTGCTCTTCATAGGACACATCCTCTTAGATCGGTACATGCACGTACTGAACAACATGAGATGGGTCCGGCGTGTACTTCTTCAATATCGACACATGAAACAAATTATGCACGTGACCCAACTGTGCAAGTAGATTTAAGCGATACGCCACTGGTCAAATTCTATCTGTGATCTTAAAGGGACCAATATACCTCGAAGCAAGCTTACCCTTAACTCCAAATCTTATAACACCTCGCCTTGGAGTCACTTTCAAGAATACGGAATCACTAGTATCAAACTCTACCTCAGGCCTCTTCGAGTCAGCATAACTCTTTTGGCGACTCTGAATCTCTTTGAGTCTCTCTTGGATATCCTTGATCTTCTCAGTAGTCTACTCAATCAGTTCAGGTCTGAGAGTAACATGCCCTTCTGGTTCTACCCAACACAAAGACGATCTACACGGCCTCCCATATAACACTTCATATGGAGCCATGCCCACACTGGTCTGGTAACTGTTATTATAAGCAAATTCCACCAAAGGAAGATGATCATCCCAGTTCCCACCAAAATCCAGTATGCAACAACGTAGCATGTCCTCAAGAATCTGAATGTTCCTTTCAAACTGACTATCTATCTCAGGATGGTGAGCTGTACTGACATCCAACTACATACCAAACGCTTTCTACAAGGCTCTCCAAAACTTAAAAGTGAACCTTGGATCTCTATCAGATACTATGCTTGAAGACACACCATGCAAGCGTATGATGTTCTCCACATACAGTCTACTGAGCTTAGTAAGAGAATAGTCTATCCAGATCGGTATAAAGTGAGCACTCTTCGTGAACCGATCGACTATCACCCAAACTGCATCGTTCTTCCTCAAGGTCTTTGGCAAATTAGTCACGAAGTCCATCGTGATCTTATCCCACTTCCACTCCGGAATGGGTAACAACTGAAGTAATCCAGCTGGTCTCTGGTGTTCAACCTTGACTTGCTGACAAGTCAAACACTTAGCCACAAAAGTAGTCACATCCTTCTTCATTCCTTTCCACCAATACTGCCGTTTCAAGTCCCGGTACATCTTAGTACTACCTGCATGTACTGCAAACCTTGATTTGTGAGCCTCTATTAGAATGGTTTCTCGAAGATTAGGGTCATTAGCTACTGCCAACTTCCTATTGAAAAGCAAGAACCCTTCCCTATTAGTGCTCCAACCATCTAACTGTTCACCATTTTCAAGTCGGTTCCAGGTTGTTCTAAACTCCCTGTCTTGCCACTGACTCTGCTAGATAGTCTAGAGAAGAGATGGTGAAATCACAATGTTGCTCAGGCAAGCAATACCTTCATTCTCGAAGTACTGCAAGTTGTAATCATCAATCGCAACTGAGTTTTTCCAATCTTCAAACACCAGTGTACCTAGTGCACCACGAGGCTTCCTACTCAGTGCATCGGCTACAACATTGGCCTTAATAGGATGGTACTGTAGGTCAAAGTCATAATCCTCCATATACTCAACCCATCTTCACTGTCTCAAGTTCAAATCCTTCTAGGTAAAGAGATACTTCAAACTCTTATGATCAGAGAATATGCCAAACTTTATACCATACAAGTAACATCGCCAAATCTTCAAGGCAAAGATAACTACTGCAAGTTCTAGATCATGGGTGAGATAGTTCTTTTCATGTGGCTTCAACTGACGAGAAGCATAAGCCATAACTCAACCATTCTGCATCAAGACACATCCCAAACCCATCTTTGAAGCATCGGTATACACCATATAAGATTCGTTACTGTCAGGAACAGTAAGAACAGGTGCAGTGGTTAAACTCTGCTTCAATCTGACAAAAGCTTCTTCACTTTCGTGATTCCAAACAAACTTGACGTCCTTTCTGGTCAACTTCGTCAAAGGCAAAGTAATTCTCGAGAAATCTTGCACAAAACGACGGTAGTAGCCTGCCAATCCAAGGAAATTACGTACCTCTGTCACATTTCTCGGTCTTTCCCATTCCAAGACAGCTTCGATCTTAGTGGGATCGACTGAAATACTCCCGTGAGAAATCACATGGCCCAAGAACTTCACTTCTGACATTCAAAAGTCACACTTCGATTTCTTGGCATTCAACTGATGATCTCTTAAGGTCTTGAGTACTATCCCCAGATGTTCGACATGCTCTTCTTGAGTCTTGAAAAACACCAGGATATTGTCAATGAACACAACCATAAAACGATCCAAAAACGGCCTGAAAATCCGATTTATGAGATCCATAAAGTCTGCGGGTGCATTTGTTAAACCAAATGGCATTACCAGAAACTCAAAGTGACCATATCGAGTTCTAAATGCTGTCTTCGGTATATCATCCTCCCTTATCTTCAACTGATGATAACTGGATCTCAAATCGATCTTAGAGAAGAACCTTGAACCACCGAGTTGATCAAACAACTCATCTATCCTTGGCAAAGGATACTTGTTCTTCACTGTCAACTGGTTCAACTTCTGGTAATCCACACAAAGTCTCAACGAACCATCAACTTTCTTCGCAAACAAAACAGGAGCACCCCAAAGAGAAGTACTACTGCGAATAAAGCCCTTGGAAAGTAGATCGTCCAACTGTTCTCTTAATTCTTCCATCTCAGCAGGTGCCATGCGATAGGCTGGAATAGAAACTAGTTGAGCTCCAGGAACTAGTTCAATACAGAACTCGATCTCCCTATCAGGTGGTAACCCCGGTAAGTCTTCAGGAAACACCTCCGAAAACTCACCACCGAAATCCATAGGTCTTGATCGTCTGTCCTTACCTTGCCATCCATGGCAAACAAGTTTTCATAACACTCAAGTTTCTTCCTTCCACCCATGTACGCTTTCAGAATAGGACTAGGCTTCAACGGACTCATCTCAGCCTGATAGACAATAGGATGTCCATCACTAGGAAAAAGAGTCATCCGCTTCTTATGACAGTCCATAATGGCTTGATACTTTGACAACCAATCCATACCGAGTATCATGTCATACTGTCTCATTGGCAACACAATCAAATCAGTAAGAAGCTTCCTATCATCAATCACAACCCGACAAGACTTACACACACTAGACACATCGGCCATTCCTCTCAAAAATGTACCCAACGACAATACATAATCTAAATCAGAAAATTTCAACCCCAACAGTTGAGCAAACAATAAGGATATGAATGAATAGGATGCACTAGTATCAAATAAAACATGTGCCCAAGAGTGTGAAAGAAGGATCATACCGTCAACACCTCGGCCAGTGCGATCCTGAGTGTCGTCTACCCTAGTAAAAGCATAAGCTTGGCCAGTCACCTTTCCTTTCCCTTTGTTGCCTCTTCCCTGGCCAGGACAGCTGCTGCTGGATCTTGGACCACTACTGCCATATCCACTCCCACCCTGACTCCCTGAGGCCTGAGGAATCTGAAAGTTCTGAGTAAAACCCGGAGNGAAATACTCCCGTGAGAAATCACATGGCCCAAGAACTTCACTTCTGACATTCAAAAGTCACACTTCGATTTCTTGGCATTCAACTGATGATCTCTCAAGGTCTTGAGTACTATCCCCAGATGTTCGACATGCTCTTCTCGAGTCTTAGAATACACCAGGATATCGTCAATGAACACAACCATAAAACGATCCAAAAACGGCCTGAAAATCCGATTTATGAGATCCATAAAGTCTGCGGGTGCATTCGTTAAACCAAATGGCATCACCAGAAACTAAAAGTGACCATATCGGTTTCTAAATGCTGCCTTCGGTATATCATCCTCCCTTATCTTCAACTGATGATAACTGGATCTCAAATCGATCTTAAAGAACAACCTTGAACCACCGAGTTGATCAAACAACTCATCTATCCTTGGCAAAGGATACTTGTTCTTCACTGTCAACTGGTTCAACTTCTGGTAATCCACACAAAGTCTCAACGAACCATCAACTTTCTTTGCAAACAAAACAGGAGCACCCCAAAGAGAAGTACTACTGCGAATAAAGCTCTTGGAAAGTAGATCGTCCAACTGTTCTCTTAATTCTTCCATCTCAGCAGGTGCCATGTGATAGGCTGGAATAGAAACTGGCTGAGCTCCAGGAACTAGTTCAATATAGAACTCGATCTCCCTATCAGGTGGTAACCTCGGTAAGTCTTCAGGAAACACCTCCGAAAACTCACATACCACCGAAATCCATAGGTCTTGATCGTCTGTCCTTACCTTACCATCCATGGCAAACAAGTTCTCATAACACTCAAGTTTCTTCCTTCCACCCATGTACGCTTTCAGAATAGGACTAGGCTTCAACCGACTCATCTCAGCCTGATAGACAATAGGATGTCCATCACTAGGAAAAAGAGTCATCCGCTTCTTATGACAGTCCATAATGGCTTGATAATTTGACAACCAATCCATACTGAGTATCATGTCATACTGTCTCATTGGAAACACAATCAAATTAGTAAGAAGCTTCCTATCACCAATCACAACCTGACAAGACTTACACACACTAGACACATCAGCCATTCCTCTCAAAAGTGTACCCAACGACAATACATAATCTAAATCAGAAAATTTCAACCACAACAGTTGAACAAACAATAAGGATATGAATGAATAGGATGCACTAGTATCAAATAAAACATGTGCCCAAGAGTGTGAAAGAAGGATCATACCGTTAACAACACCTCGGCCAGTGCGATCTTGAGTGTCGTCTACCCTAGTAAAAGCATAAGCTTGGCCAGTCACCTTTCCTTTCCCTTTGTTGCCTCTTCCCTGACCAGGACGGCTGCTGCTGGATCTTGGACCACTACTGCCATATCCACTCCCACCCTGACTCCCTGAGGCCTGAGGAATCTGAAAGTTCTGAGTAAAACCCGGAGGGCGGTATTGATACTAATAAGGCTGAGGGGAAGTAAAAGCCTGTGAAGCACCCTGTGACTGTTGCGGCCTTGTCTGAGTACTCTGATAAGAAGCAGAACCTGACTGGCTCCTCTGCAGTCTTCCCTGAGAAAGAGGAGAATTCTGCAGACGGTTGGGACACTCCTTTTTCTGATGACCTTACTGGCCACAAACAAAACATCCTCCATACGGACTATCTCTGCCACACCCCAGAAGAATCACTACTGTTAGAGCTCCCACTGCTCGGAGTACCCTGGGCTGACCACTGCTCCTGGTTCCCTCTGGTGGCTTTCCTGTCATTTCTTCTCTGCTAGTTCCTCCTGGAATCCAAACTTTCCTCGATGGCCTATGTCCGCTGGGCAGCCACTGCAATCTCAGGAAGAGTATGGAAAGTCTAAGTGCCAATCCTGTTGAAAATATTCTGATTCAGACGACTCCTGAACTTAGCAACTCGGTACTTCTCACTTGTACCCGGTCCAAGAGCAACGCTTGCCAACTCAGTGAACTCTATTAGGTATTCATTTACTGTTCTGTTACCTTAGGTCAACATCTCAAATCAGTTCACAACTTCATCCTGTTGATCCTCATTAGTAAACTGGGCCTTGAAAATCCGTTCAAAGACTTCCCAAGTCAAGCCCACTACATCTTACATCCGTTCCACTGTTTCCCACCAACGAATGGCACTCCCCGTCAAACGGGTAATAGCAAATACAGCCCAAAACTCAACCAGAGTACCAAGGGCTCGAAAGTGCCTCTCCATCTTATGCAACCAAGTAATTGCCGTGAGAGCTTCTGGTCTACCATTAAACTGCCCTGGCTGAAGACGCATGCACCGTTGGAGGTGATCAGCCTGATCCAACTGACGTTCCCTCGGAGCTGGAGGCTGATAATCTGGATTGCTCATCTGGACAAATGTCTGCTGTATTACCTCGATCAGATGAGTGAAATTCAGACGAGGAGGTTCGGCATCCGGCTGGTGCCTCAGAACTCTTCTAGGAGGCATCGTTACAAATCTGAAACAATATGCCAAACTGTTAGTGCGATAATGATGCATGCTTGTCATAAAAACAACTTCAATCTAGTTTAATGGTGATACGTCTGAGCTGTTAAACTCAAAGCTCTGATACCAAAAATTTCTGTCACGACCCAAAATCCGGGCTAGTGGCAGAAGGGGAATTTCACAAAGGTGAGAAATTCTTTGATATATTTG